>JARHVA010001457.1:3215000-3320000 GCA_037957365.1 Torreya grandis | reverse complement strand
ATGTATCCCACCTTTTTATACATGTGTAAGTTGCATCAAATTATCTCTAAGAATATTCTTCAAAATCTATAGCATTGTATAATAGATTATGTGGATATTAATCCACTATCCCTTGCGCATATGATAGGTGTCTAAACTCTCTAACAAAAACATTATAATTAGGTTACTCATGTCTCTTCATAATCCTTATAGTTTGTTCTTGAGTATGATATTATTCAGCTATGCTTTCTTAAGTAATTTGATTTTTCAAAAGGGAAATGTAGGCCATTATTTAGACTTCCCCTACAAAGAGATTGATCATAAATGATATTAAATGGCCTAGTAGGTACTTTTGTAATAAAAACACACATAGGAGGTTTTGTTGATAAAGAGGACTCTCAAAATAGAGTTCCAAGAACTCTTTTTCATTCACAAAATAAAATGGTAATTTATGTGATACCCTCAATAGCTACTACCTATAGAATTTTTCATGTAGACTGAGACTATACATGGAAGTAGGTCTCCTATATGCAAGTAATTTTCCCCAATTTGATAGGCCTCTTTTAACCCAAACTCAACCTTCTATTTTTATTCTTTTATTTCTTGAAGTTATTTTATTCTCTGGTTTCCTTCTAGGAGTCACATTTCTTATCCCATAAAATTACTAACTTCATATAGACTAAGTCAATTTATACATTCTTATCTTCTTTGACTATATGTATTAGTAGGGTTGCTCTAACATCTATTACTTCTTGTTCCAATTCAGTAATCCTACTATATTTATCAAGAATTCTAAATTTTTCTTATTGTGGTCCATTTTTTAAGGAACAAATAACATTTATTTTATCTTAAAGGGCTTGTTTCAATAATTATCTCCCATTTTCCTATTTTTTTTATTATAGCTTCATTTTTAGAGAGGGTCATGGCATGGAATGTTTTTTTCTCCTCTAATAGGCTAAAGAGTTTTTATTCTTCTTCTTCCATCATAGGGTCCTTCCCCTTGTCTATGTTTTTTTTTTCAATTATGGAGAGGGTTAATGGGACTATCTTTGTTCTTCCATGACTAAATTTTCTATAGGCATGTCTACAAACTTTTCTACTTGGTTTAATGTTCCCAAAAATTTTGTAGCTAATTGTACTTCAATTATTTATTCTTCCTGAGATATAATTAACTTCCTCCTCATAATTATCTTGAGAGGAGTAGTCTTGGGTTCAGTTATATATGGATCCTCAATATCTGACATAACAATAATTGGGGTTAACTTTGTCAACATTAAACCCCTAAATCTAGAGTTGAGGTTTTGCTAGCTCTCGAGGGTTATATTTTCTATTTTTTTTCTTTCAAATTATACCTCTAAAGTAGGTCATGAGGTCTAATTCTCTCTTTGGGTACTAAGATATGAAGTAGGGATTCCATTAAAATTTGTGGGTCTCAACCCTTTCATCTTCTTCCTATGTTTTTCCTATAAAAACTCTACCCATTTTTCATCCTTTAGATATAAGTAAGAAATGGTGTTTGTAAATCAATTGGATCAAGATAAGATGTTTTATATGACTTACTCCTTTACATACCTTTTATCCATGACTTGAAGAGTATAATATAGGAACTAAGTAATATTTACTATGTGGTCCTCACTCTCTCTCCCATATCTCAAATGGTTTAACAATTTCATAGTGGTATCCAAACTAGTGCCAAATTGACCATCATAAGTAAAAAATTTCATGATCCACAAGGAAATAATTCCCCATGGTTATGGAACAATTTATCTCTTAATTTATTTACATTCTCCTTTCCCAATATGAAATAAATTAGAATATGGATACCCTTCCTAATGAGATATCTAAATTAAATCTTGATAGGAAACTAAAAAAAACTTTCCTACCTCAGGGATGCTAGAGAGCTTGCTTATAATGGTGGGGAATATCTTGATTTTTATCCCTAAACCTTGGAGTATTCTTTTTGAATATTTTGAACAAACTCTTCAATAATATTCACACTTTTTCCTTTAAACTTTTCTAAAAGTTTCAACCATATTGCAGCATTAAACACTTCAACAACAACTTATTTTTCTAATAATGGTTGGAAAAAATAGCCTCTAATTTATTCTTTTTCCCCATGATCTAATTTACAAAATGATCTCATGGGAGTGGAGGTAAATAATAGATCTTTTAGAAAGGACATAAATTTTAAAAAACTAGATTTATAACATCAATTAACAAGATTCAATATATGGTTTTGATAACAAAGTGAGCTTAGAACTAGACTGGTTATGGCAATGTTGTAAAGTGTATGACAAGAGAGCTATTGATATTTCTAAATGATTAGGGATTATTTGTTTGAATTTTATTTAATCATGGGAAGTTATGTTTGTTGTTGAGGTAAATAATAGATATTTTGTCAAGGACATATATGTTGAAACACTGGATTTCTAATAGCAATTAATAAGATTCAACATATGGTTTTGATAATAGAGTAAGCTTAGAATTAGACTGGTTAAGGTAGGGTTTTAATGTGCATGACAAGAAAGCTATCGATATGTCCAAATGATGAGGGATCATTTGTTTGAAGTTCCTTTGACCATGGGAAGTGATGTGTAATGTGGACAACCACCCTTTTCATTCCATCATGTCACTTTATGTTATTATCTTCCCTCATGTGAGGATTATATTTCAATTTCCAAGCCATCACAACTCTTATTTTTTAATGATGCTACCTCATGATTTAAACATCTCTTCATTATGACTTATAGTTGTTAATATTACTAGAAAATATTGGGGTAAGACTCATGATTAGGGTTCCCTTTGTAGAATTTTTTTTAAAAAGTGGATCTATATCTAATATTAAAACTTATAATTAAATTAAAATTAAAAAATAGAATAATTACCTTGACTACCTCTAGTTGTCCTTTTTCTTGACATGTCAATGGGAATGAATATGTTGAATAAGATTAGAAAGTGAACCAGGTTCAATTTTATTACTTATTTGGGGAAGCTATCATTCATTTATTTTCAACTCTTTTCTTTTTTTCTTTTTTTCTTTTTTTGAGAAAAGAGCCACTTTTTGTTTGTTTTAGACTATTATTCTTTATTTGAGACCATAGATCTATATATTTTCTAATGTGTAAGAAAATATTTCATACATATGACAAAACTTAGGTTGTGGCAATATTTACTTGGTGAACTCCTCCTTATTGGGTGGTTAGTTATATAACCACAACCTATTCCCATTTACCAAAAGCGTCCTTATTTATCCATCAATTGGTAGTAGTTGAAAAACTCCATATCAAATATTTGATTGATCTCATATGTCCCTAGCCATCACGTGCAAAGTTTCTCTTGTAAATGCTAAAATATAGATTCAAATAATAAGTTCCAATCTCTCACTTTGAACTTCATGTCTTGTATATGATGATCATGCCATATTTTTTGTTGTTGTTGAGTGAGTTTGGTTTATTGAATTGCCTCAACCTCATCTCTTCTAAATCACTCAATTTTATAATCCTTTTTTGTTGTTCTTATGTCAAATCAATTCCTACTTTCATTGGTGTCCTTAGTTTTTACAATTCAAAATCAATAGGAAGTAGTGTTATTTGTCCATATAGTATTTCATATGGAATGAATATTATTATTAATTTTCATGTTGTGTTATAGGCCCCAAATAATTTAAGTAGCTTATTTTCTAAATCTTTCATGTTGATATCCACTGTCCTTGTTAGAATGTTCTCCAATTCTCTGTTTGTGACCTCAATGTAGCTATTTATTTGGGGGTGATAAGGAGATGACTTCTTCTGGGTGATCTAATATTGTTTAATCAAGGATTCTATAATTTTTAATTTAAACTATGCCCTTTAATTTGAAACAATATCTCTAGGTACTCCAAATCATTGAATAATCTAGTCATACAAAAAATTAGCAACTTTTTCTTCTCGAGTAAATTTTAAGGTTTATGCTTCATCTCATTTGGTGACATTATTAGTGCACACCAAGATTTATTTTTTTAATTATGATAATGGATCATTAGGTCCAATTAAATCTAATCCCCATTTATCAAAGGGTTCTAAAATTAATTAATAATGGAGAGGCATCTCATTGGATAGTGTGGGCTTACCCATCTTTTGGCATTGGTCATGGTCACATTATTTCACTATCTATTTACATCCTTATGAAGTGAAGGCTAGTAATATTTAGCACCTAGGACCTTATGAATATTCTATTGGGTTGAATATTGACCTAATTTTGGTTCATCATGATAAGCTCTTAGGATGTCATAGACTTCATCTTTTTTCACACACCTACATAGCACAAAATTAAGTCCATATTTAAATAAGATCCCATTAAACATTTAAATCCTGAGCTATCCCTAATTAGACATTTTTTTATTTTTATTAAAATCAAATGTAAATTTTCTTGTAGAAATATAATTATCCATTTTTTACAAACCAAGGTGTATATGTCAACATTAAAAATATTTTTTTATCTATAAAACTATCTTCAACTAGTATTTTTCCCTATAGTGTTCAATATAGACATGAAAACAACAATGACATAATCCTTTCTAGGTTTGTCAATTATTTTTACATTAAATTATTGCAATAGTAAAAACCATCTATTGATTCATCCATTTACTATTAGTTTGTTTATTACGTACTTGATATCTGATTGATCAGTAAATACAAACACCTCATAACCAATAATATAATGATAGAAATTCTTGATGGCATAAAAAACACCCAAAAAATATTTTCCAGTGGTTGTATAATTATTTTTAGTTGGAGTGAAGTTATTATTGACTTAGTAAATAACATACTTTTTTGTAATGTCTTATTTTTCTCCAATAATTGATCATATTTCAGTGTTAGAGGCATCAATATGAATGTGAAAATGGAGTTTCCATTTAGGACTTATTTGTATAGGAGTAGAAATGAGTCTTTTCTTGATTTCCTCAAATGATTATTGGCATTCATTTATTCATAAGAATTAAATGTTATTTATGAGTAGGATAACATAGGTGTTGCAATTCCACTAAAAACTTCAATGAAGCATATAAATTATCCTTTGTGACCTAATAAACTCTTAATGTGTGTTTAGTTCTTGGGTGGAGGAAATTGTGAAATAACTTCAATTTTCTTAGGATCTACTTGTATTCATTTAGTTGAAATATGATATCCTAAAATAATTCCTTGATCTATCAACATTATAATATTTTTTTGACTTAAAAATAGCTATTATTTTTCACATCTAGTGAGTACTTTGTCTATATTTTGAGAGACTCATCAAAATATTATCCATACATAGTGAGATTATCCATATAGACTTCAACAAATTCATTGTTTAGTTCAATAAATATTAGAATTACTACTCTCTAAATTAGCATGTGCATTCCATAGTCCAAAATTTAAGACTCTATATGAAAATGTTCCCCATGGATAAGTGAATGTAGTCTTATCTTGGTCTTGTGGTGTTAATTGTATTTTGTTGTACCTATTAAATCCATCCAAAAAGGAAAAATATTTATTTCCATCCAAATTATCTAAGATGTAATCAATGAATGGTAAAGATAAATAGTTTTTCCATGTAGATTTTTTGAGTTCTCAATAGTCTACACAAATTCTCAATTTAATATTTTTATTGGATAATATCACTAATGGGGGAACCCATTGATTGTTAGAGATTTGTATTTATGAACTAAATATGGGAACTCATATAAGTACCATATACTAAATGAATGTGGAGAATGTGTTTCCAAAGAATGCCCCCACTAAATATGAGAACTATGAATGTGTGGAAACCATGCCCATATGATATGCCTCCACTGAATTTGAAAACTAGTATAAGTAACATATACTAAATGAGTGTGGATAACATACTTCTAAAACATGCCCACACTAAATCTAGAAAGTATGCCAAGTGTGGAGAATATGCATATATGACATGCCCCCACTAATATGCCCTCCTTTGAAGTGAGGGAAAGATAAGACCCAGTAGTTACCTCACCTCAAAAGGATAAGATAATGGTATAAAATACAAATGTAACCATGTATTATATAGAGGGAACATGTCTAGGTAAATGTATCATTAAAGCGTATAAAACCAATGTGATCACATGCTGGACTAAGATGCATGATAGAGATCATGGAAATGTATAGATATTAATAGTATAATCTCAACAAGCACACACACAAGAGTGATTATAGTTAATTCAAAATATAATAGTCTAAGGAGACTGCAAAATAGGGGCTTGTTCAAATGCCACACAATCAAAGGGACATGACTTAGTCGAATGTCCATAAAAAAAATATTGACATATGCAAATGTCCATTAAAAAAATGACATATGTAAATATCAATGAAATAATACATAGGCATGAGGGATACAAATAAAGGAGAATATTCAAATTCTTGAATAAGGAATATGATATCAAGGAAAGATATTCAAGGAAGTGCATAAAGTAAATCATAAGAAATGAACATAAACATGTTAGAGTAGCTCATAGATAAAGTGTATAACATGTCAAGTACCCTATGTAAGATATAATCATAGATAAAGTCATGTGTAATTACATATGTATCTCAAACATAATAGTGTAGAGTGATCATTGAACCATATAACATGTGTGTATCAAGATCAAATAATAAATTCCCCCAATGTCCATATGACATGAGTAGAGGGAAAACCCAACATCTAAAATAGGAATGTATCATGTGTCTGTGTAAGCATGTATCACACTTAACTAGAAGTATGACACATATGTGTATGTAAGAGTAACTAAATATTCCATTCATTAACATGAAATTAACACATGAATGTTAAGGAGCTAATATAACTTGTAGGTACAAAAATTTTAATTGGGATTTTTGAATGTTTTATCTTTTTTTTATTTTTGAAATTTTTTGACATAGGTTTAATCACATAAGTCCTCATCCTAAAAAGGTTTAGGACCACTTGAAAAGGATTTTATTCTTTTTTTATATCAATTTAGTTCCAACATTTCAATTTTTATGTATAATGATTTACCTGAATCTAATGGTGCAGGAAAATACTCGTGTCCATCATGATGTATGCAAATATCTATACCTTTTAGATTATTTATGATCCAAAGTTATTTTTTTAGTTTATTTTATGTTTTGTTATTAAAAATCTTGTTGGTGGGTTTTTTGGTTCATGGTAAGGTTGGTTGAATCTTATAACCACCTCATAGAATCGTATAAAGCTTTTCACATTATTTGTAAAATCTACTTGAAATAATAAAGAGTTATATTTTATGTAAAATAATTTATTTGAGTTGTAAATTAAAACTAATCCCTATGCCAAGAGTGGTATTAGATCTAATTAAAAAAATTATTGGTGAAAAATATAGGTGAAAGTGAAGTCTATGAAAGGAGAAATCAAGACCCTGGTTTATCACATGACGAAGAGAATTTTTTTTATCTTCCACAATTATTATTCTCCTTGTATCAAACTTATATGGCCTTCCATTGAAAATGGAAATGGCCAAAGAGATCATTTTGTTTAAACTATATGGCTTTCATAGTGCCTATACATCCTCTTGTGTCTACAGTATTTAGTACAGCCTCTACCTATTCTTTGTGCATTGATCTCTGATTGTATAAACTTTTATTCATTTGAAATAGTTTGAAATTCATTTTATAGAATCTTCTTGTATTTGTATGGCCCATTGGATATCCCTATACTAATCATTTGACATTGACACACTTCTAAGTTTTCTAATGAAATTCTTATCAAAGCAACCACCTTTATTGCATGTATGGCCTCAAAAATGTATTGAAGAAGAATACATAACCAATAAAATCCTATACATTATTATAGATTTTCATTATGGCACATTGTATATCATTTTAATAAATTCTTAAAGATTGTATGTATTTTAGTGACATTTTATTGTGTTATAGATGCAATTGTACGATTCATAGATGTAGTAATGGCATCTCATTTATTGAAAATATAATATGTATTCTTGTATCTTCTATTGGAAAGTAAATATATATATATAAACCTTAAAATTCATAATTTATGGCTAGTTTAAGCAATTTATAAAGCATTCAATAGTGTTTTTCATTTGTACAGCATCCTCCATGATGTAAATGTCATCCTCCAAGTAGAATATAGTGTAATATATAGAATGGAGCAACACTAAAGCTTATATTTATATTTTATTTTATTCATATTACTTAGTGGGTCCCTCCAATCAAAAAACTCAAAACCTTTTATATTTGAATAAATAGAGTGAAATAATTCATTTTTATATACAAGAATTTTGACAAGTTAATTATCTTCACATACATGTTCAAAAATTGACAAACCAAAAATATGCAAGTTTAAATAACATAACTTCGATTTGTATTTCATAATTATTTATAGAGCAATTGATGAAAATTATTTTTTGAAACCCTTGGAAGTTGGAGAAGCCCAAGGTTCAAATCCCCTCCAACATTTTTTTTGGTCAAATTGGTGATATAAGGGTGTATATACTAATTCTAAAAATACCTTTTGTGACTTTTTGGTCTAGTCACTATTTTGTGCAAAGGTAGTCATGCGACCAATCAAATTATAAGTTTTTAGATGTTTAGATACATAAAAATGGTTAATTTTATGTTTTGGTGCTTCCTTACATGATTTTATAATAAATGTATTAAAAATGCTAAATAAAGGTGTATATTCAATAGAAACTAACACATTCACAATGTAAATTTTCATAATGTAACCTCATGCTTGTGTTATCGATGAACACACCATCATTTACATATCCATCAGGATCCTTGTGATTGACAAAGCGTAAGTATCACATTAGAGGTTGAAGGATCCGTTAGAGGCTGGAAGATTATTCTCCTTCTCCAACTAGCTATTCACTCAAAATTTGGTTCAATATTTAAATGGCAATTTTGGTAGCAATAGTTTACTTATTTTAGTTCCAGTTTTGGATTTCTATCCTTGATATTCATGACATAGAGAAGATTAGATTTTTTTTTCTCTCATTACATAACTTCTCACCTCTCACCTAATAGGGGGATAATTTATAGCATTGATATGTATTTGATTAAATAATTGATGACAATATGAGTTGATAGGGGTTGCTATCACCAGTAGTATTGAGTAAAGGTTATCACAATTTGTTGGACATAAAAGAGATGTGCTATACATAGTATAGGTTGGTCATTTTGATAGGCTTCTAGGTGGATCATTATGTGGATTAATGTAGTTGGATGGGCCTTAATCATGTTCTACTATAGTATGGTATGATTATCATATGGGATGATCAAGTCTTGATTGTGTTCATAAGCCTTTTATTCCATAACTTTTAGGGCAGGATTTTGAATGAAACAACATCATTTTTGGTTAGTACCAAGATGAATAATACACCAATTGAAGTTTCTTTAGAGTTTATTTGATCACTTTAGAGTCATTTCTCTAGTTATTTCATCTTCTATACCCCTTTAGATCAATGGGAGTTTGTTAAATTATTTTTGATCCAAAGTTATTTTATGTTTTGTTAGTAATAAACTTGTTAGTGGGTTTGTTGGTTCATGGGAATGTGGGTTGAATCTCGTAACCACATCATGAAAAACTTATAAATCTTTTCACATTATTTGTAAAATATACTCAAAATAATAGAGTTATATTTTATGTAAAATACTTTATTTAAGATGTAAATTTCAACTATTCCACAGGCCAATAGTACCCATATTGTGAAAGTTTACACACATATTTGTAGTATCTAGTTTATAATTATAATCTAATAGCCAAGTTTGTCTAAAATTTGGTTTTAAATGTGGTTTGTGTACTAATATCCATATAGTGAAAGCTTCGACACATGGGACACAACTAATGGGTAAGTGAATGTATCCTTGATATTCAAGATCCAAACAAGGATATATTAGTTCATTTATAGTATGGTCCCAATCATGCAAGAAAAATATTCCCACAAGTTGTATCCGTCTTATTTGGATCAAACTTGATATTGTGGAAATTGTATGCAATCAAAAATGCATCATGTCTATAAATCAATCCTAGCTCAAAGAACATAAAGCATACCTACACTTCTAATTGGGAATACATTTGTTAAGTAGGAGCATGACCAATATGGGGATCTTCTAGACCTGATTAGGGGATCACTTATCATAATACACCATGGTATGAAGGGTTACAAAGCCTACAGTCTAACATAATCACATAACAACCCTAAAAGAGTCTTAGGTTTAATGTTCACTCTATTCTAATAAACAAGAAAGTAAATCTAATAAAGTACTCACCAAAGCTTGTGGCACAAAATGGGGGTTATAAATAAAACAAACTAAACAAACATGCATAGAAGACATATACTCATGTCAATGTTTATGAAATCCTATTGCATGGAAGAAAGAAGCATAACTACATTGTCTATCTACTCTTACAAAGGAGAAATAAAGTTAGGAATACTTAACTTGAAGATAAACCCATCGAGCCTCAATATCTCCCTTAGCCAAGGTGCTTTGCAAGATATTATTGTGATATGTAAGGATGAAAAAGACAAATCAGCTCTAGGTTACATGACCTATCTATGCATCTGAAAGACTTTTCCACAAGATAAAATCTGTATCTCCAAAGAAAGTATGGAACCCTAAGCTTTATTTCTCAAGTAGAATGGTCAACAAGAAAATGTTCATTCACACTTATTCTTATTTTCTTCTCTTCTTAAAAATGGTTGGAAATGAACTTGTATATATAGGTAGATCTTACCCTAAATACTTTTAAATATGTCAGTTGTATAGGGTCGACCTAATCAACCCTGTATGTTTTCAAGGGATAATTCACTAGGCCCTGAGCTAGGTTGGCTAGAGGGCTAACAAAGCTCCTAATGAAAAATGTCCCTAAATAGTATAGGGCTGACCTAGTCAACCTTGTATATTAATTAGAGGTTGAAAACTATATACGTCAACCTAGTCAACCTAGTATAGTCAACTAGTTGAAATGGGGTCAAGGCAAGAGCAAGGAGGATAAAGCATGGAAAATAACTAGAATGGGTAAGGATGAGAAGAATAATCTTAGGTTAAATGGGTTTAGGATATGAATATGTATATTATAATTGTAAAAATGGAAAATAATCTTATGAAGCACCATGGTTTGCCCACCCCTTTCCTAATACATCCCTTTAGGCATGCACTCAGAGAGATTGAGACTCGATGGGTTCTTCAAAGATATAAAGTGTCAGTAATAAATAAAAAATTTAAAATATTATGTGTATACATATGCCCCACTCGAATCTCATCATGTGTCACATAAGTACAACACAGGATGATGCTTCAAGAAATAAAACATGATAACACACAATGTTGATGCTAAGTAAAGTATAGTAAATAGCAAATAAGATATAAGAAAGGATAAAATTAAAAAACACATACCTTTACTTACCTTAGTGTTGCAGATAAAGAAATAGACTGTAAGAGATGTGAAGGCATCTAATGCAAAGAACACTAAGTGAACCTGTAGATGTTAGTGCAAAAAATAGCCAAAAATTAAAAAAAATAGAAGATAGGCGTATGATAGTGTAAAAGACTCTCTACATCATCATGAATCCAATGCATTTTATGATTTAAAAAATGGATGAATAGAAACAAAGATATAGGCAAAAGAAGGAATCTACAAGAAAATAATTGAAAATTTTGAATTTTGAAAAGTTTTTTTAGATAGGGGGAAAGAGAAGTCATTTGGTTATTTTGACTTGTGAAAGAGAGAAAAAGAGTTCTGAAGACCAAACAAGCTAGGATGGTGAGGAAACGACATGTTAGATGAGGAGGGGCTCCAGGAGTGATAATGGGTGCACTACAAGTATGCAACTATGAATCTTAAGCTAGATTTTAAGTATTTTAATGAATTAAGTGTATTTTTAGAAAAATGTAATTTTTAGCATTTTTAAATGTCAGAATGAAGCAAAAGTAGATTCTATAGGTAGGAAAAACCAATTAGGCAAATGGGTTTGAAGGAATTATGAATAAAATTGTAATAAGGCACTTTTTTATGAAAATATAAGGGGTTAGTAGCTAAAAACAACTAGGTCGACCTAGTAGGTTGAACATAGGCAAAATCCACACTGCCGACCTAGTAGGTGTGTGTCAACCCTATATATTTTATAGACCATCAACCTAGTATAGTTTTCCAATTGATCTAAAAAGTCTAGAATGACAATGCAGTACTAAGGAGGGGAAAATAAGAGGGTTGACTTAGATTTTTAAGTTAATTAGGTCAAAAATAAGGAAATTTTGGTCAAACTAGGTTGGCCAAAGAACCAAAATGGTATGGAAATGCATGCAAAAGGATGAAAGAAGGCTAGAATGGCCCAAAATAACCAAGTAAGGGTAAAAAGGAATGAATAGGCTAAAAATAGGTTAAAATGAATTAATTAAATTAGTTTAGGCTTGTTTTTATTAAAATTGTAAAAAGAATCTATTTTTGTTATACATGACATGAAGGATCTAATACGTATTTTGTTATTTCTTGGTTGTAGGGATGACCCAAGTTCTAGATATTGGTAGACATGTTTTGTCTACCAAATCTACTAGAATGTCTTACCATAGGTGATAGAGCAGGGCTAGAAGCTATAGGCCTAAGAGGGATAGCTGAAATGTGTAGGATTCCCTTATACATAGATCTATTAGTAATGCTTTTTGTATGTTGCTAATGATTGACTAATACCATTAGATAGGAGGTGGATGGGGATGTTGTATAGGTATTTATCACTCTAGAGGATGTGCATACCATTCTATGGATATCAATAGTAGGAGCATCAATGACTACAAGTATACCAGATAGCTTGGAGGAGAGGAGAGCCTTAGCCATTTGGGTTACCAACTCAGATAAAATATTATTAGGTAGGTGAGTTAGTATGTTTGACATAAATGCATCACAAATTCTAGATATTCAAAAATCTATGATAGGACTTTTGACACAATGAGTGTTATGTCATAAGTTAGATGGAAAGGTACCATTGTTCATGATAGCCTTGAGTAGGATGATCCTATAGGAGGGTGTGCTATATGATCTTGGCTCTATCATCTGGGTCTAGCTCATACATTATTTGTATGAGGTGTTGGTTAGAGGGTAAAATTTGATAAGATCGATCATATTATTGATGGTTTAGATTTATGAGAGGTTTCCCATATATCAGTTGGTTAGGTTGTCCCATGCAGTTAATGATAGGTTGCCTTAAGTGTATAGATAGAGATAAGACCAGGTATCATAGGTTATGCCCCCCATACTAGTGTTGTAGATGGTGAGATGTACATACATAGTGTGGTAACCATATGGGCACATAGTGATTATATAGTCAAACTAGTACATAATTACACTAACTACAACAATGATAGAGGTGATTAGACATTATACTTGGTGGAGTGAGCCACATCTGGTGGTACAGGTGGATCAACATATAAGAGATCCATAGGAGAGGAGGGGACTAGGGCCACTAGTGATGAGTTTGATGCTTAAACCACATCATGAGTGACCATGGACTAGATGAGCATGATAGGGAGTAGAGTAAAAAGAGAGAGATGCAGAGACAATGTCCCCAAGATACTACCACTACCTCTATAATGAGATTAGCTATGACCACTAAGGACACAACATCAATAGAGGTAGGATGAGTTGGAGAGATTGGATACTATCACCATCCCTAATGATCCAATAGGTGATCTAGAGGAGAGTTAGATGATAGAGAGGCCACTCAGGTGTAGGCTAAGGTAGATGCAAGCCATGATAGATAAATTTGAGTTGAGGAGGCAACCTACAAAGGAGGTGCTAGGAGGTTACATAAATGGAGAGACTATTTTAGGTGATCATGTAGATTTCAACACCATAGTGGTTGAGACATAGATAGGTAATAAAGATGGTTAAGATGTTGCCTAAGTCTTTATTTTGAAATAGATACTAGAGGTAGATAGATATTATGAGATATGACAATGATTTAATATTTATCTAGGTGTGATGTTGTAGGCTTAACTAAGGATGAGGAAGAGAGATGGGGTCCCTTATGAGGTGATTACTCCATGACATTTTAGATGAGACTCTATAGCCATATGACCCTACTGCATTAGAGGACCCTAGTGTACCATCTTCCCTAGCTCAAGCAAGATGGTTCATATTTGTAGGGGAGGTAGAGAGGTAGATGTGATCATAGAGAGAGGATGTAGCCACCTGTAGAGATGGGTGCAGGTGAGATATGGGAATGGTAGGACCTATTAGAGGAGAGAGTTATACATATAGCTATAGTGATGTAGATGATGTAGGCACATATGGGGATATAGACCCAGTTGATTCAAGCACATATCATGACCCAAATCAAGTTGGCACAAGCAAAGGTGTAGATAGCACATATATAGGTATAGGTAAAGGGACTAAGATATTAGATGGCCTCCTTATAGCATACTATTTAGAGGATTTAGACTAAGGCCTTAGAAAGTAGAGTGGCTAGGCCATGAGATAGATAGGATGGAGCCTAGCCATAGAGCTGGAGCATTGTATATAGTTGTACTTGTATTAAAACTCATGAGATGTATATATATGATGTATCATTTTATCATATTGATGTTGATTGTGTATGTTGTTGTCATTATGGTTATGATTATGGATGATTTAGATATATTTATTTCTATCACATGTATTTATCTTTTGTTGTAGATGTTATAGGAAATATATGAGATGTGGTTTCTTTTCTAGCATTATGTAGAACACATGCATGGTTAAAAAGAAACAGGCAAAAAGTATTTGGTAAAATATAGTCAATCAAAAATGTACTACACACTATTTCAAGTTGGGAAATGTGTAATAACAAGAAAATCACTAAGTATAAATAACCAAGGGATGGTAAAAAAATAATTTGTTATTAAACCAAAGTGAAAGATTTTCGCACCAAAATAAAACAATTAAAATCATACTAAATTGTGTTAGGAATTATGAAAGAAATGTAATAAAATGAAAGGTATGTAAAAGGGCACAAATGGTATAAAAAAATTAATTATGTCAATCAATCATACTACATCACATTGGGAAGTATAAGAGAAAAAAAAATTGGCAAAATATTGGTCTTAAATTTATCACACTAATTCAAGCTGAGAAGTATGAAAATTTCAAGAAATGGTTATATTCTTACATGCAGTCAGAAAATAAGAAAATGAAAGCAAAAAGAGAATGAAGTAAACATAAAACACACTAAATTAATCTAGGAAGTATGTCAATGATGTGTAACTTCATAATCGATCACATCTTATCTCATATTTAACACATGTAATTTTGTTTGTGACTTGTATTATTGGAAAATTATGTGAGGAATGTCATGTCCTATATATGGTCTTACACCATAACTCACAAAGAGAACACCACTAGGGTGTAAAAATTAGGATAATCAGGTATTAAAGGATGTGCATAATAGGAAGTTAAAAGGTGGTGCTTTGTGAGGAAGTTTGGGTCCTCTTTGTGGTCTTATAATGAAACTCACAAATGAAATCCCAAGGGGAGTGATCAATAGACAAAACAATATTTCTCAAGAGGAAATATAAGGAATATAGGGAATATAAAAATCAATACTTAGGCATCTTATGAGAAGACCTTAGGAGGTAAGAGGCATACTAAGGACATGAAAAGACACAAAGTGAGTAGTGACCATCAATGTACAAAGGAAACATGTTCGCTATAGACATAAAGCTTTATAGGAAGATAAGTGTGCTACTAAGATCAACTCATGAAGGTAGATTGGTATAAGAAAAGGAAAACGGGCCTACCTTCCCATGACATGTTCCCCACTCTTCAAGACCCCTTATAGATTCATTGATCTATTATTAAGATTAGGTACTTGTTGACCATTTTGGCCCTACAAGGCAAAATCGGTCTCCTTCTTCCCCTACTATTTTGAGCTAGTTTAATTTTTGGTTTACACAAGTCTTTCAGCAAGAGGATGAATCAGTTCAGCAACATGAACTTTGAACTTGAACTTTAAACCACTATTTGGTTTAATTGCTTGGTTCAATCACTTAGTTCAATCGCTTTGAACTACCACTTGAACCGTCACTTGGTTCAATTGGTTTGGTTCAATGAGTTGGTTCAAGCAATTGGTTCAAGTGGTTGGTTCAAGTGGTTGGTTCAATAAATTGGTTCAAGTGGTTGGTTTAAGTAATTGGTTCAAGTGGTTGGTTTAAGCAATTGGTTCAAGCGGTTGGTTCAAGCGATTGGTTCAAGCAATTGGTTCAAGAAATTGGTTCAAGCAATTGGTTCAAGCAGCTGGTTTAAGTAATTAGTTCAAGTAGTTGGTTCAATCAAAGGGTTAGATCAGTTGGTTCAAAGTGGTTGGTTCAAGTGGTCAAATGAATGAGCAGAACACAATATTGAACCATTGAACCAATTGTTGGTTCAATCAGTCAGTTCAATCAAAAGGTTCAAGGGAATCTCCCAAAGCCTGAACGATAAGTGCCCTTATGGAGTGCAAGGAACACTTACAAAGGGATCAAAGAAAAGGCTGAAGGAATTTACCAAATGGTGATAGCTTCATGAATGTCAACTTTACGGCAATGAAATAGTCGTTGATCTTTAAATAAAAGGTGTGAACTCGAAGGAATTCAAAGGCTTAAAGCTAGAAGGAAGAAATCATTGAGGAGGGAGTCCAAAGAGCCAAAGAATTAGTAGAAGATATCCCCCAAAGGATGAAGGAGCCAAAAAATACAAAGCCAGGAAGAGGCAAAAGAGCCAAGTGCTCAGCCTCTTGTCAAGGGTGCAAACCACTGTGTCAATAATACTTGCATGAGAAATAGGTAGCACTAAAAGATTGTTTATTCTCCTCTTCTAATCTACTAGCCTATTGTACCCCAAAGGACCTCATCACTACCATGAGACCAACTATGGAGTTTAAGATTTGACTATAATGAGATGTAATTTGAATCATAACTTTTAGTGTGATTTAACTTTTAATAATATTTTTGTCTTTTATATCATTGCCTTTTGAAAGATGATTTGGCTTTTAACTTTTTATGGATTTTTAAGATTCCTCCTTCATACGGATTTATAATTACCAATCATAAGAGATGTAGTGATACATATGAATGAGATTTAGGCTAAGGTTAAAAGAAGCTAAGTAACCAAAGATAAAGATTGACTAGGACACTTAGGCTTAACAATGAACTAGCATGTGATCTCAAGTATTAGTTGTGTATATGTTGAGTTTGCAAAAAATGAAAAAGGTTAAAAGGAGATACAAATTGGACCAGTGAAAGGAAAGTATAATGAGATACATTGTTTGCTAATTAATCACATGGTAATAGGAGATAAGGACCAAAGGGAATAGGGTTTGTAAAAATAGGAATAAGAAAGAAAATAATCATGAAGACACAAAAAGAGAGACTTTTGATAAAAACTCAAGAAAGAAAGAAAAAGAAATGATAAAGAAAGACAAACATAGACAAATATAAATGACAATATAATCAAGATATAAGACCAAAAAGTAAGATCACTATATAAGAAAAATATTAATTTGACATAGTGTCAAATGATATAATAGACAGATAAGAATGAAATTAGAGTACGCATCCAATAAAAATGTAAATGTAAAGGCACCATGAATATGCTCATAAGTACTGATAAATCTAACCACATGCATTATACAAGACATCAGATAAATCTCTATGAAGTTGGATATAAATTATTGCTAATGTCTCATCAATCTTTAATGAAAATTAGGAAAATACTTATTTTCGAATCTCCTCAACTAAAAAATTAGGAATATTCAATGGATCATGTTGAGAAAAATCAAGCAAGGAATGCTTAGGAGAATGCTAGGAATGGGCTCTATGATATATGTAGAAATCACCAGTGGAGAAGGATTCATGAGCAAGGGAAGGTCCACAAGTGAAAGAATCATGGGTGGAGGCACAAAAGGTGATGAAGGGACCATAGGAGGGGATGGAACCACTGGAAGTGGAGCCATGGGAGAAGAAGGAGAAGCCTTCTTGTGGGAATGACCTATGGGAGGAATGAAATAAGGTCTAATAATGGCTAAAAGGTGATCTCTGAGGTGTTTTTGAAGGATACAGCAATGATTGGTGTGATGGGTGCCACATTGGTGCCATAAACAATAGGCCTCAACATACTTAGGTATATATTTAGGTAAAACCTTTCGGGGAGGTGTGGCTTTGTCTAAGGAAGGATAATAAGGATGTAAAGTATTAATATACTATTGCAACTTACAAAAATGGGTAGAATAATGGTTATCCATCCCATAGAAACAATAGATACACTTGTGAGTGGTCTTAAGAGAAGCACTCATAAAATGAAGTATAAAAGGAGTGGAAGAAGTCAAAGAGGACTCATTGGCCTATTTGGTGGGAAACGAAGCCATCTTAGGCAAGGGAATCAAACCATTACCAATGGAAGGTGGTGATGGATGAGGAATGGAATTAGGTTCAATGGAAGGAGTAATGGGATGAGAAGTAGGGGTAGACTCAGCAATAGTAGGAGTGGGAATAGACTCAACTATAGTAGGAGAAAGAAGAGGCTCAACTATAGTTGGAGTAGTAATAGGCTCTGATAAGGTCTCTACTGAGGGAGGGGCAAGATCTACATAAGGTCTAAGGAGGGTCACACTAATCTCAAGAGTAAACTAACAATGGTGATTAGGGAATCTAGAAAAATAGTAAGGCCTAGTCATAGAATGATCCATGAGCATACTCCTAAAAGGATCCTTAGAAACTAGAGTTTTTGGTGCCATTTATACCCTATAATGAAGAAGAAAAATACTAAAATTAGGAACTATAAATGATGAAAGATGGGAAGATATATGAAAAGACTCAAGTAAAGAACAATAACATATAATCTCAACATCATGGACCTATACAAGACTACCTAAGAATGGATCATCTAAAGAATAAACATCATCATAATCTAAGGTATGAAGATTAATGACACAATTAAGGATAACCTTGTCATCATAGGAAGTGTGGTAAATAGAATGCCAAGTCTTAGTTAAGACTATGACAATGTCATCGCAAAGAGGCTTATGAGAATGAGGGTGTAAGGAAGCAAGAAGCTATGAGATGAGATGAGGTGAGAGATAAAAATTTCTAATATTTAGGTTAAATTCATCAAGATAATCATCATCAAAATATAAGAGGTTAGGAGGAGTGTTCCATATGAGTTTGGGATGCCCATTATAACCTCAAGTTTAATTAATAGGAAAATTAAGATGTTGAGACTCAAAGAATGGAATCCTAGGCAAAGGTTCAAGAGTAGGAATCTTGAAGACACCATGGTCTTATAATTGTTCAAAATTCCAAGGGTTAGTGTCACCTTGAATCCTATAAATGGCTCTATTATTATGGAATTTAATGCATTAGCAGTTGGAAGAAGAAATAGCTCTCGTACGGTGAGTCTATGTCCAACCAATCAAGATGTTATAAGAAATGGGAAACTTAAATATCATCACCTTCACATGAATAGTGACAGGTGGGATAGTAATGGGAAGCCACACATAACCTAGAGGAGGAATTTTCCTTCTATCATATCCTTGGTAGGTGTTGCATGTAGACTTGAGATTGCATTTTGAATATCCAAGGGTCTTAATGAATCAATGCACACTTAACTTGGATATTGCCTATTTGAACACTAATTAATAAGGGAAGATCATCCACATGAATCAAAATTTTATCAATAATCATACAATCTAAAGGAAATTTTAAGGAAAGAGAAGTGTCTATAGTTTCATCAACATTGATAGACATCTCTTCACATTATTGTAATATACTATCCTTGGATCTAGATAAGGCTACCTCATTTCCTACTAGGGGAAGATGAGGGACATTCATCTTGAATAATGGTTGCATAAGATGATTTTTATAATGTTGATAATTCTTCATAAGCTTAAGGAATGGAATCTAGGATGGGAGATTAGTGAGTTCTGTAATGGGATCCCACTCATCATAACCCATAAGAAGATTATTAGATATAGGTGTATAATAATTAAGGAAGTCCTCGAAAGGAGCCAAAGTGTATTGGAATTTATGTTGATAAGAAGAATAAGGTTTAGAACAAGGGTTTAAATCATGTTTTGATAATGAAGTATATGGTTCACGTTTATTTTGAGAATTGGAAGAAGTGTTAGTAGAAATTTAAGTATCATTATTGTTAGAAGATGATGAAAGAGTGATTGAACTAGAATGGGAATTGTTATCCAAAGGAGAATCATAAATTAGATCATAAAAATTAATCAGGTCATCTTTCCCCAACTCATTTAAATGAGTTGGAAAGGAATCTTGGATAACACAATATGTTCTATATGAAGGAGGAGTGTATATAGGTTGAGAATCGATAAAATCAACCACCCTTCGCATATTAGTCATGTTAACCACATTTTCTTCAAAAGTGGTTTCAACAAGACTTTCTACATTATTGTTGGAATGGGTGGCTTTATCTTGATTATCTTGAATAGGTTGATAATTAGGAAGAGGGTCTTTATAGATAGCTAAATGAGCATTGGCTTGATTTAAGGCTTGATTTTTATTATGTGATTTATAATCTTTAAAATCATTTTAATAAGATTTTTTATGCTTTCAAATGATAGAATCATGATAAAAATTAGGACCAAGAAAAATTCCATATTTAAATTATGAATTTGTCTACAAGTATCATGAGAATGACCCCAACTAGTGTGAAACCAACAGAACTTGTTGAGATTATAGCAGGATTTCATAGGATGAGTAGGGTCAAGATATCATGGAATAGACCTAGGTAAATGCTTAATAAATTTAGCTAAGGAAAGAGGTTTATAGACATTAATGTTGTTTGGTGAAGATAAATGAGGATTGGTGTATTATTGACAAGGGGGAGTTGGTTCCGATGAAGGGGTAGGAATGATAACTTGAACATTATGAATGGTGTCATAAGAATCTGTAACACCATCATTGGTAACATTACAATTATTTTTATTAAGTAAGATATAAGGACCCCTAGAAGTTTGGGGTGGCTTGAATTGATGCATAAGGAAGTCTTATCATTTAGCTTGGTCAATATCCTTCTCCAAGGTACGTGGTGAAAGAGTGTAGACTTGATATTGAAGTTTAGGGAAAAGGACATTGGTAAAGAGATGGAAAATATTATCATCAGCCATGTTGTGTTCACATTTATTTGAAAAAGTTTTCCACCTTTTAAAAAAGTCTTGATCAGTTTCAGTTTTGAGTTGTTTTCAATTTATGAAGTGGGCCAAAGTGTTTTCAAGAAGATCACTAGTTTGGAATTCTTGAACTAAAGCATTCACTAAATCTTCCAAACTAGTAATGGAATGAGTTCTAAGTTTGTTGTACCAATCCAAGGCATCACATATGAGAATTTTAGCTAAGATTTTGGTAGAGGAAAAGGTGTTCAATTTGACCCAATCCTTATAAATATTTCCAAATGTTTTAAGATGAAGGGTGGGATTGGTTGATTTATTATAAGAAATTGTAGTGATACCTCCAATATGAATTTTAGCAATTTGAGTAGTGAGAGGTTCATTTTGGAGATGCTTAATGGTTTTTTTGACTAAAGGAGGTTGAGGAATGATATTGCTTTGAGAATCTCAAAGAGGAGGGGGAACATTTTGGTTATGTGTGCTTCAAGACATTGGTTGAGGAAGAGATTGAAAATGAAGAAGATGGTTTTGCACTCTCATCATTTGATTTGTTTTATGAGTTTGAAAGGTATTCATTTGATTTAGTGTTTGTAACAATAATTGATGTGTTTGATTAGAATTATTAGAAGAATTTGAATTGGTATTAGTGGCTTGGGTACTAATTTTAGTGTTAATAGGATCTTGAGAGGAATTATGATAATGTGAGACACTAGTGGAAAAATTTGCTAGTGTAGCAAAATATGGACTAGTGAATGGTTGAGAAGAAGCACCAGTAGCATGATTGTCTTAGGTATAAAATGATGCACTAGTGGAAGGATTAATGATATTGGATCTTATGAGAGGCCCACTAGAGGTATAACCTATCATGTTAGTGGATATACTAGGCATGGAGGTGAAATAAGTTAGAGAAGAAGAGGTCATGGTATGAGAAGGGGTCATAATCGAAGGAAGAGGTTGAGAATCAAATAAAGTGGTACCATCGAATCTAGTTGAGAATGTAGGAGTAGGTGAATGGACTCTTCATATTGGCCACTAATTAGAATATTTTAAATGGTATAAAGATCTTTTCCTCGATGTTGAGGAAATTCAGAGATAAAGAAGAGCATTTCAGGGGAATGCTCTAAGTTGGGTTGGTCTTCTAATGAGAATAAATGATTATGCTATGAAGAGGTATTAGGAGGGGTCCTATAGTTTGTTGTAAGAGTGGAAATATGAACATTACTAGAATCTAAGAGAGGAGCCCTACTCTGTCTATGGGATACCCTATGAGGGTTGGTAAGATTTATCATGTCTATTGATTGTAACTTAATATTGTCATCAAAAATAAAGTCCATGATGAAGGGAAATAAAGAGAGATGATAAAGCAAGAAAACAAGAATGAAAAAAATAGTACATGGTCAACTGGGTAAACCTAGCACAAAAATAGGGTCTACAAACTATACAGGGTTGACTAAGATGATCTAATATAGTGAATAAAGGCTAAAAAAAGGTGAAAACATGGTCTGTAAACTATACAAGGTTGATTAGGTCGATCCATTATAGTGAATAGAGGCTAAAAAAAGGTATGAGGTCACTAAGAGGGAAATTAAAAAACTTATGAGAGATTTGTGAACTAAACCAGGATAATTTTTGCAAGCAATTTGAAGAGAAATAATTAAAAGGAAAAAAATAGTCAATCGGATTAACGTTGGTCAATCCAATTGAGACACACATAAAAAAACCTTGCACCAACACTGGCTAATGCAAATTTTTGCAATAAAAAATATATTTGAGAAAAGAGCAAGCAATCAACTTGGAAAGTAAAGAGCTAACTAATTGGTCAACCTGAATGTTTATAAGATTATTAAGATATGATTTTAAATGTGATGGGAAGTTAGCTATAATAAATGAACTAGAATGGCAATATAAATATGGTTTTAGGTAGTTTAGGTTGAAAGGGACTATAGTGGAAATGATATAAGCTTGGTATTGGGGCCTACCCCCTCACTTCACACACCACAATAATAAGGGTTTTGGGTGCTTAGTAAGAATATACCATTAACCATGCTTTATACTTGACCAGAGTATCAAGTCAGCTTCCCCCTTAGTGATGAAATCCAAGTAAGTTGGCCTTGGATAGACAAATATTAAAATGATTGTTTAGATTTTTTGATTTGGCTATGTGTGCATAAAATAGAAAATGTTAAAACTAAATAATTAATTAAAAACCAACTAATTAAACTATGTGATCTATTCTAAGCATGCAAGCAATAAGAAAAGAAAGTGTGAACTAATTACTAGCATATAAGGTCAATTCTAACTTTGAAATAAGGTACAATGTTGATATATTCAATAGTGTATGTATAAAATATAAAACAAGGTTGAAAAGGTCAAACCTATACTATGGAAGCAAGGTCTGAAAATTAATAGGGTCGATAGAGTAGACCTAATTTTCTAAATAGCACATAGAACACAAAACTGGGTTCGCAGGGCCGATCCAGTTGATTGTATAAAGGAAGTTTTAAATATTACAAACTATGAAAGGAAAGATTATAAATAATGAGATAAATAAATATAAAGGAGCCTTGGTGTATTAGAGATGCAAAGAATGAAGATTGTTGTTCAATAACCTTGATATATGTTTACAAATTTTACTAACTGGGTCGATCGGTTTGATCAAGATTTACAAAAACTTAATGCTAAGTGACTACAATGTATAGGGTAAATTAGGTCAACATATTATGTTGAACCTAATGTCTAAAAAATTATGGGGTTGATTTTGACCTAGTAGTCTAGACTGGATGTCTGAAAAGATGAAAACTTGTACTGGGTCGACAGGGTCAATCCAATAGCCTGTACCTGAAAACCTATTTATAGAAGTTAGATACTTGGTCGATAGAGTCAATCCAATATGGTAAATATATGATAAAAATAATGATGAAATAATTAAATAAGTGAAATAAGTGAACAAATATTGTAAGGGTTAGTTCACATTAGGTTCACTAAAATGTATGCAATCAAAAATGCATTATGTCTATAAGTCAATCTTGGCTCGGAGAAGATAGAGCATACATACAATTTTGATTGGGAATACATTTTTTAAGCAAGATCTTGACCAATATGGGGATATTATTAACCTAATTAGGGGATCACTTTTCACAATACACCATGCTAAGAAGGGTTCCAAAGCCTATAGTCTAACACAATCACACAACAACCCTAAAAGAGTCCTAGGTTTAATGTTCACTCTATTATAATAAATAAGAAAGTAAATCTAATCTAGTTCTCACAAAATCTTGTGGAATAAAGTTAGAGCTATAAATTAAAAAAACTAAACTAAACATTCATAGAAAACATATACTCACATCAATGTATAATGAATCATAATGTAGAGTAAAAAATACTCTACATTTCATTCTGAGTTTCAGTTACGCAATGCAAAATTTTGTTCCCGCATACTTTGGTCTGAGATGGTGAAGTTTTTAAATATATCATGGGCTCTATTTTCCTTTTGATTCATTTTTGTCTAAGTGTCGAAATTAAGCAAAAGCTGCCAAGTGTCGTTGTTCGAGGCACCTTTCTCAAGTGAAAACTGCCAAGTGTCATCATTTGAGGCACCTTTCATATTTTATATGAGTTGGTTAGAATGTGCCATGTATCTCATAGTGACTCTTAAAAATGTGCCAAGTGTCAACATCCACATTTTCATATCAGCACCCATGTTTCATCTCTTTTTAGTGAAAGGTTTTAATAAGCTAAGTATCAGGATCAGGCGGAAAGCACCAAGAGGCAATCATTGAAGGTCTCAATTTTGCTTTTCTAAAAGCGATAAAAGATGTTGTGTATCCTAGTAGAAGAGAGTGGAAGCCACCACATGTTGAGATCTGAATTATTTTCATTTTACTTCACTGATATAACAAAGACTGTGGTGGGTCTTAAATTTTGTTTCTAAAGCAAGCAAAAGTCGCTAGGTGTCACTATCCATATAAATATGAAATGAGACCTAATTATTTCTATGATATAAATAGATTAAAGCAGAGACCACCATGTGTCACCTTCTGTAGGTTTCTAAAAAGGTAGCTAAAAGAAGCGGAGACCACCACATAACCCTAGATAAGTAAAGTGGAGATTGCCACGTGTCTTTTGATGAAGTAGCGAAGATTGACACCTGTCCCTGTGCCCCTTTTAAAATTACTTGGGTAAGAAATGTTGTGAGTCTTATTTTATTTTAAGCTATTGAAGTTTCAAGGAAGCGGATTGTGATAGGTGTCAAAGACAAAATGATCATAAGCAAAGACATAAAAGGAGTAAGAGTTGGTTGGAAAGTGTTGTCTGTCTTCGATAGGTACTGCAGAACCTGCCAAGTGTCATCCTCTGGTGTCTCCTAAAGTAATAAAAAGGTTTTCAAGAAATTGGCTGAGTGTTACCTAGCGTTTAAGAGAAGGGAGCATCCTACAATTTGTTTCAGCTAATGAACAGCCAGAAGACAAAGCATTTTAGAATCTATAAAATATCTTCTGTTAGACACTTCCAGTTTAGTTAGATTTCAGTTGGGTCATTAGATTAGGAAAAAGTAGATAATTTGTAGTGAATCCAAGGCTATAAATAAGGGTGTAGAGATCACCAAAAAAAGGATGAGAGAGATTAGAGAGAATTTTCAGAGAGAATTATTGTTAAGAGTTTAGACTTTTTAGAGCTGTGACTAAGAATATCATTTTCCTTTGTTCTATCTTCTTAAGTTGGAAGGTTTATGTAACTGTGCATGTTTCTGTGCCTCTTATGTGACTAGAGAATTAATGAGAAGATTGAATCATGTGCCTTTGTTGATACTTTTTGCGTCATTGCAAAATTAGTCTAGGCTGTTGTCAAGAGTTTAGACTTTCTAGAGTTGTGATTAGGAATGTCATTTGCCTTTGTTCCATTTTCTTGAGTTGAAAATTTTATATAACTATGCGTGTTTCTATGCCTCTTATGTGACTAGAAAATTCAAATAAGAAGATTGAACCCTATGCCTTGGTTGACATTTTCTGTATCACTGCAAAAGCAGTCTATGCTGTGAGCCTCTATTTCTATTGTTTCATCTTTTACATTGATCATGCACTTGTTTGCTCTTAAATGTAAATGAATCTTACATATAGTCTCACTGTGCTTAGGATTAAGGTTGAATTACATTCAGGTGCATTTTCATACTTATATTTTCTTCCTTGCATTTGTGTTTTTGATTAAAATTCCTATCCCTTTCCTAGTATACACTTGATATAAAGAAGAGACTAGCTTCTTAAAAATCTGGAGGTTGTTTCAAGTTGCAAATCCCACATCTTAAAACTTCCCATTGTTGGTATTAGAACAAGCATAATTTTAAATCATCAATAGTTTTTGGCATGCTCGGTGGGACCAATCTTAAAGTTTATTTCAAGATTGTATGAACCAGAGAGCTACGAGGAGTCATAGATGTGGACCAGTAACTAAATCACAATCTGCTATAAATCTAGGTATTCTTTTGCCACCTTTGGTAACTAGTCCAAGAAGAAGAGTCAACCAGTTTATACCAATACCAAGAGCAAATATGGGAGCCCCTATACCCCCAAGAAATTATGCAAGTTGGAACATTGGTAGTCCATTGATTCTCCCAATACCATCAACCACTTGGGACCCTATCCTAGTGAATGCCCTAAAATCCCTACCAAAATTTAGTGGGAAAGACTTTAAAACACTTGAAGAACATCTGCAGGATGTATCATATGTATGTGCTATACATGTTGTCACACAAAAAATGTGGCCATAAGATTATTAGCAGCTTCTTTTAAAGGGAAGGCTCTAGAATGGTATTGGTCTTTGACCCAAATACCATATCTACATGGGATCAACTCAGAGATCTTTTCTTCGAAAGATTCAAAGAGAAGGGTGATAAATCTTCTTTATTACAGCAATTAATTACTATTCAAAGGGCACCACAAGAATCCATGACTAACTTCAATTTTGGATTTCAAAAGACTTGGAAAAGAATCTCTGCTACAACTAGACCATTACCAGGTATGGCTATAGTATTTTATCTTAAGGCTTTGAATTCAGATATATCTATTATGATTCAGTCACTTGGAGGACACACTTTGCCTGAGGCTTATGACTATGTGGTTAGAACTAAGAATAATTTAATAGATGCTGGAAAGTTACCCCCAAGGCCTCCCATGCCCATGTTCCTATAAATTTCCTTACCATTACCTCAAGAAGCCCCTAAATCTATAACCCCACCTGTGTCCATGTACACATATCCTCAACCACCTACTAAAGAAATTGTCCCCACTCAGTCATCTGAGCTGGATGATATCAAGAATATCCTAAGGACCTTTTCTAATGAGCTGATCAATATAAAAAGATAGCAAAATACTTTCCCTAGGCCTCCATATCAAGGCTATCAAGGAAATAGATTTTCATCTCATCCAAACCAATACCAGGGTCCTCTAAGGCAAAATAACCCTCAACCAACAAACTAATTAGTTTCAGTACCTACACCCTCATAGACTATTCCTCCCAATTCAAATAGAGAGATTGTTCTAGGGCAAAATAACTATGTGGATAACACTAATTCCTAGTGTTTCCCTTGAAATAATGCTCATATACCTAGAGATTGTCCCATGGGTAATCTACAATAAGAGGTGGCAAAGCAAAGAAGAATGGATGGTCAGTTTGTAAGTTCCAGTGACAATCAAGCCTACCAGTCTTCTGGTATGTAGAATTCAGTCCTAGTGGCTCAGATGTAAGGGATGTCCTTGCAACAAGAGGAATAAATAGCCCCAAAACATGCTTTGTTCTCATGGGTTGAAGATGAAGAATCAATTTTCCTGAACGAAGCATCTACATCCAAAAAATTAGTGGTGCAATCTGATTATTACACTAGATCAAAGAGAAGGATGGTGGAACAGCCTAAGGTTGTAAATAGTCAAGTAATGGAGAATCCTCCATTTCAAGGACAAAGAAACACAGCTATTAGACAAGAAGTGCCTCAGTTGGTGTAGAATCAAGTGATTCCTACACAAATTTAAGAAAAAACAAGATATCCTTATTCTCAAAGAACTCAGACTCTGGGACCAATAAATGTGGTGGATCAATTAAAGAAGACTCTAGCACAAGTATCAATATGGGATATATTGGCTATTCATAAATAGAAGATGCTACTACAAGAAGCTCTATAAGGCCAAGCAGTGCCCAAATGTACTATTATCAAAGAAGGCCTTGCTAAAAAAGAAAAGCTCAAAGACACAGTTCATCTACAGACAATAGCCCTAGTAAATAATGTAGCAGAGGTAAGAAAATACAAACTGGATCCCTTCTATTTAACTTTAATAGTTGGCAAGAAACTACTGCATAATGTAATGATTGATTTAGGGGCTAATACTATAGTAATGCCCAAGTAGATAGCTGATGCTTTAGAAATTAAGTATGAACCACTCACTAAAGGAGTCATACAACTAGATGGCAAAGCAATACAAAAAATAGGGAAAATTAAACAACTCCAATTACAATTATATGCTTGTCCTAATATAATTTTAAATCAAGATGTAGTAGTGATAGATATACCTCATATTTTTGGCTCATGTTTATCAAGAGACTTTACAGCCAAGATAGGAGGATATATGTCCCTTGATTGGTCTCACCTCATCTTAAGAACCAAATATGGTTCAAAGATGTAGATATTATCTGAGCCATTATATAAGGATCATATCACCAATGAACCAACTACAAAGTTAGAGGCAGGTCATGCTATGATGAATAAAGAAGAAAGGGTTTTTGCTGAGGAGCTAGGTGAATGGACTAGATATAATCAAGAAGAAGAAAATGATCATTTATTAGCTATGATGCAAAGTGACCCATATGGAAATTACGATCCTATTGGTCTATGCACTTACGTTATACTTGATGAAGATCATAAAATCCCAAATGTTCTAGAGGAATAAAAGATAAAAGATACCTCTTCTATCAATCCTCGGGTCTCTCAACATGAATTCAACATTCTAAGTGAGAAGTCACAAGCGTATGCCTTAATCTCTGATGAAGAAGAAATAATTTCTGACTTTCTTCTTACTTTGCAAGATGATGAAGAAGAGCAAGGACATTTCCTTGATCATGATTTGAGTGATTTGTTTGAAATCATTGGATCAGGTTATACTATTTTTCAGGGAAATTATGAGCCAATTGCAGAGGAACAAGATAGCATTGAGACTCGATTACATATGCAAAATTATTGCACTCTTTCAAAATTATCCTTTCAAGAGGTTGGTAATTTTAAAGTCATTAAAGAGGATGATCATGCAATAGAACCTGAGTTTGAAGTAGAAGGAGTTAAGTTAATAAATGATATATGTCAAAAAGCTTTTGTTGATGAGAAAATAGTCATTAATTTCTTGATAAGATATACCAATATCAAGAGCCAGCATTCAACGAGCTTCTAAGAACAAGAAGAGTCTATATATGTTGGAAGCAGGTTTGACTCAGACTCAACCAAATGCAGGCTAGACACCATGACATACAAAGAAATCAAGTCATTAGAGCTATATCAAATTTGAACACTTGTCTGGCAATATAAGTTGGCTTGTCATGAAAGAGATTTTAAAAATTATTCTTTTGATCCAGGAGGGAGATAAAGATACTATGTAATGTAGTTAGGTAGTTTCCCCTTTTTGTATTGCTTTGTTTTCCCATTTTTGTTTTCTCACTTTTCTTTTAAATTAGTGATCTTTGAACATGTAGTTGACAGCTCAGAATTTTCAAATTTTTCAAAATTCTCCTATACATTGAATGTTTCCCAAATCTTTAGAAATCCCCAAGGTACCTTACGCTGCCACTTGCATAACGTGTCTAACTCACTATTCCATAAAGATTGAGTAGGATTTGCTAACGGTTATCTAAGTTTAATGCCATTTTGAGACTTGATAGGTCAATAAATACCTCTTAGCAAGAGTTAAAGCTTACAAGTTCTCAAGCATTCCTGCATCTACGTGAAAATATCCTGTTACTTGTATTTTTTGTGCCTATTAAACTTGCTTCAGTGAAAGTGTTTCTATTTTGCAAAAGTTCATACAAGTTATCATAGAGAAGATATAGAGATGGAGGGGGCACAATCTTCACAACAAGGAGCTGGGATGTATGAATCCCTTGATAAGTTTCTTGCAAGTAAGTCATATGCTTCAACTCCCGTGCAACCATTGAACACCTATCTAAGGACTAGAATTCCTAAAGTTGGTCAAGCAAGTGACCCAGTGAAAATAAAAGATTATGTAAATGGCATCATGGACCCAATTCTTTAGAGAGCTAGTAGCAAAACTCTTAGAGAAGGGGCACATTAAAGGTGTCTATAGAGGGCTAGAGTAGGGCAATATGAAACATTTTCCATGAGGATATGGACTTCATAACTGACATAATTCATTGTCCCAGCTATGCATCCATGCCTTGACTTAGTCGAATTATGTGTAGATTTGTTCCATGCACCCTCATGCACCACTCAATAGGGTCCATTCATGGTGCAAATCACACCACAGGCTATCAAGGATATGTTAGCCCTATATCACAATAGTATAGCTATGTTTCCCACTATTTCTAAAATGCAAAGAATGTGGGAAAACATCAATACTCAGTCAAGGTTCTTGAGATCCTAATAACAAATGGGTGATGATGACACTACGGTGTCCACACTTCCTATAGCAAGAGCCCAATTTTCACAAGCTAGCCAAGACGCACTATCTATGATGGCTTTCATCTTTCACATGAAAGATGATATGGTAGTTTATGTAGAACAAATGGCTATCCTCTTCAGGCTAAAGACCATTGACAATATAGGCTTGATTTTTCTGACTAAATTACTTTCTCAATGGTGGAACAACTGGCCCATTTCAAATCAAAAGGAGTGTTTGGGTACTCTTTGTTAGGAATCTAGAACAACAAACCTGCTCTGACTCTACTCGTTAGGATCTTGCTCCTCAGAAAGAGCACAGTATGATTACCAAATATAAGCAATTGAATATGCGGAAATAACCAGAAACACAAGTAACTAGAATTCACCAATAGCACAGAATATGAGAGACAATACACTATCTTGTATTAACACTATACAGAAAAGAATACATCAAAGAGCCGCCACACTCTTTCACCTTACAGAGATTCGCCACACCTCAAGTGTACAGTAATTCTTCTCACACACACTCTCCTACACAAAAACGGTCCCAACAACCAACTCACACACAGAATTGGTGTTCACCTCACCAACCAGTCAGTAATAACCCTGCCAGTACATCAAGCACTCTATAGCACTTCAAGCTGATCTCTCATGAACCTGCAACCTGCAATTCAAAGACCAAACTTACATGTAGATCCCCAATGAGCTTGCAACAACCTGCAACTCATAGATCTTACAACTAGAAGGAACTCTTCCTTTCTATCTCATGCCTTAAACAATACATGTCAATGGGTCTATAAATAGATCCCTAACTCAAACAATAACTAGGACTCTTAATTTAGACAATTATCCTCGCAGCCCAAGACTCTGGCTGGTCTTGACATGCAAACTCATCGTTCACTTAACTAACTATCCGTGAAACGAACACTTCGGGAACACACAGGCGATCGACGTCGGTCCCTGCTGGTCTGGTTCTGCCGACGTCGGCTGACTTCCTGCCGTCGTCGGTTGCATTCTGCACTGGACTCTGCTGACGTCGGTCATGCTGCCGACACCGGTTCCTGTAGAACTCAGCAACCATCTGTTCCTCAGTTTGCAAAGGTTGAAGCTTTTAGCTCCACAACCTAACACTCTTCTTATTTATTTCACCTCATGTTGTTTCAGAATTGTGACCTCTTTGCCCAACATATGCATCTTGACATGTATGACCCAAGTTTTGATCTCCAAAGGACCACTCCTGTGTCTACATGGACACATATTTTGTCAAACACTAGTGATCCATATGAATTCTAGGAATTATTTGTTACCCTTGCTTTTTGTCATCTCAACCCCAAACTAGTCATGAACAGATTATTCCCAAGTGTTTCAAACCTTCTGGCCAGTTGCCCAATTCCTTGTGATTTTTATTTTGGGTCTCACCATACAATATTAAGAGTCCATGGTTTTTGTGGGGAACCAATGTTGCTACCTAAGATTTTAACTCTTAGGTTAGCATTCTTAGAGGTCACCAAGTAGGTGTCAGTAGTAGACAATGATTATGGCTCTGGGAAGAGGAAAAGAAAAATGTATGACCTCCCATGGATGACAACCAGCATGGTTTTTGAAACCAGAGATGCTGAAGTTGTGTTGCTCAGAAAGCTATCCTTTCTGGGTTTCCTTCTAGTAGAAGACAATGGGTTTATGACCCAAATGGTTTCATAGCCTCCTGGATAAGGACTAACAAGGTTGTAACTAGAATTGCACATGAAGGCTGCCCCTTTTGGGAGAATAGAAGAAATCCTAGGGAAGACACTCATGGATTTTATGTTGAGTTAACAGACTTGCCCTTTCCACAAAATCGACCCTGGGAAACATTCTATGTTAAACAGAGGGATTATGATCCTAAAGTTAGAATGACTTCTAGCTTAAGAAGGACATTAAAGAATAAAGATTGGGATGCTGAGAAAATAGAGGTCTATTGGAAATATAGGCAAGAAATTTGTCAAACAACACATTCTTTTGGAGACATAGACACAAATGAGATATGGGAAGAACTATGGGATGAGTGTCATCTCTCCCCTGTATCTAGCCCAAAGACAAGTAATTTGCCAACACTAGGTGTAGAGTAGGAAGCTAGGGCTGGGTCAAGCCAAGAGTCACTAGCCTCAGAGCAAACTGTAGCTATAATAATTGTATCAGTTTGGCCCTAATCTCTCAGCATCATAGAAATGTAGAAGAGTGTGGTGCCTTCACCATCACAAGCTTCCCTAGTGGCATCAGTTATAGATATTCCCAGTTCTCCACAAACATAATTGAAAGAAAAAGAAATGCAGCCAGAAGAAGAGACACCCAAGAAATGAAAGAGGGTGCAATTTTAGTTTGATTCAGAAGAGGAGACAGACACCCCACAGTGCCAATTACAAAAGTATTGTAATTGCTCCTTAGGTAAGTATTATTCCTCCTTTTCCTTCTTAGTCTATTTCATCTCCTATTGGCATGATGATTTCATCTAGCTAGATGACATCCCCTACCACTTCTACCATTCCCATTTCTCACTTCACCCCATTTGTACCACCTCAGGCTTTGACATTACCTCATTTCTTCCCCTCTATTCCCAATAAACTTCCCTCTCAGATTGCCCATAGCCAATAATTGGCTATTCAATATGGTTTACCATAGGGACATCCTTTTGTGGGTGGGCACATTACCTCTCCTTCTACCTTCCAGACCCAAGCAGATGCTGTTAGGAAGGCAAGGGAAGCCTAAAGAGAGAAAAATAAAATCAAGGAAAATAAAGCATTGGCTACACCCCATCTACGGTCACAATTGATGGTGACTCATTTGTCACCAAATGTAATAAAGCCAACTAAGCAGATGTAACCAGAGAACTACACGATGAATGCAGTGGCCATTGACATGCCCCTCTTCAGGCCACAAGACAAAATTGAGCTGCTAATTGAATCCACTTCTATATTTTTTGAAGACTACTTGAAGACATCAAGGAGGCTATAGAAGATGGAGGCTGATTTAGCCAAGGAAAAGGAAAAATGTAACAGTTTGACCATAGAGATCAATAGAAAAGACAATGAGATAGAGAATCTAAATAAATAGTTACAAGACACTATTTCTCTTTAGACTCACTGGGTAGTCTAGGCCTAAAATGATTCCTTAAAGGTAGGGCTCACACAGGTAAAGGATGCGGTGATGACCCTAAGGCATGAAAAAGTAGCATTGCAGGTTACCCAATTGCAACAAAAGATGCTAAGTGAACAAAATAATACTATGGCTATACAAGCCCAATTTCAAGCAGAGCAACAAAGAGTAGCACAATTGACACTAGAGCTGGCCAATAGGCCAAAGAGTGTCAAAGAGTTAAGTCTAGTAAAGGAGCTTTATGAATCCATGTGGAAGAGAATATCTTCATAGATTATTCAGCTCAGGCCTTCTCTCTCCTTTCTACTAAATGCACAAAAATTATGTGAAAAGGTGGAGAAATTAGTTGCAAACACTCTGGCTATAGTTTTAGGGAGAGTTTTAGACTCTAAAACACTGTTGTATAAGCTTTACGATGTAATGGATGGAACGTTGTCAATAGCAATAATTAATGATAAAATGGTCACAGCTAAGTGATTAAATGAGGTTCTTAATTGCAATTCCATAGCCATCAGTTGCAAAGAGCTTCTTGATGTAATGAAAGAGGGAATCAGTGAAATGAAATAGCATATTGAAGATCTAGTGCAATTAGGTCTTCCTTCTCTGTTTCCTGATGATAACATGGTGCTAATGGTAGATGAAATTGAACATTTGTTATTGGCCAAGTAGAATGACCAAACAGTGTTTTAGGATTTAAGGGATGACTCATCAGTCCCTAAAGTAAAAGCTATCTTGATTCTTGTTTCCCAGCTTGAATTCAAATTGAAGGCTATAGTTAAAATTTTGCAAAATTTTTCACACAAGGATATTATTAACCTTGATTTAGCCTTCAATGAATTGAAAAATAAGTAGGGGTTATCTGATGGTGAGTGGTCCACCTAAAAAATAGCATTGCTAAAGCTATAATTTTGAAATTTTGATATAGTGGGAGCTATAGTTTCTTTTTGAGTAGGCTCAAAAGTCCTTGGGGTCGCCAATAACTATAGAGTAAAAAATACTCTACGTTTCATTCTGAGTTTTAGTTGCACGCTATAAAATTTTGTTCCCACATACTTTGGTTTGAAATGGTGAAGTTTTTAAACAGAGCACGGGCTCTATTTTCCTTTTGATTCATTTTTGTCTAAGTGTCAAAATCAAGTGGAAGCTATCAAGTGTCATCGTCTGAGGCACCTTTCTCAAGCAAAAACTGCCAAGTGTCATTGTCTGAGGCACCTTTCATATGTTTTATGAGTTGGTCAGAACATGCCACGTATCTCATAGTGACTCAATGGAACATGCCAAGTGCCAGCATCTGTGTTTTCATATCAGCACCCGCATTTCATCTCTTTTTAGCGAAAGGTTTTAACAAGCTAAGTATCAGGATCAGGCAGAAAGTGCCAAGTGGCAATCATGGAAGGTCTCAATTTTGCTTTTCTAAAAGTGATGAAAGATGCCACGTATCCCAGCAGAATAGAGTGGAAGCCACCATGTGCCGAGATCTGAATTATTTTCATTTTTCTTCATCGATATAACAAAGACTATGGTGGGTCTCAAGTTTTGTTTCTAAAGCAAGCAGAAGTCACCAGGTGTCATTGTCTGTGTAAATATGAAATGAGACCTGATTTTTTCTATGATATAAATAGAGTAAATCAGAGACTGCCATGTGTCACCTTCTATAGGTTTCTAAAAAGGTAGCTAAAAGAAGTGGAGACCACCACGTAACCCCAGATAAGTAAATTAGAGATTGCCACATGTCTTTTGATGAAGCAACAAAGATTGCCACCTGTACCTGTGCCCCTTTTAAAGTTACTTGGGTAAGAAATGATGTGAGTCTTATTTTCTTTTAAGTTGTTTAAGTTTCAAGGAAGTGGATTGCGACAGGTGTCAAAGGCGGAATGCTCATAAGCAAAGACACAAATGGAGTATGAGTTGGTTAGAAAGTTCTGTGTGTCTTCGATAGGTGCTATAGAACCTGCCAAGTGTCATCCTCCGGTGTATCCTAAATTAATAAGAAAGTTTTCAAGAAATTGGCTAAGTGTTACCTAGCATTTAAGAGAAGGGAGCGTCCTGCAATCTGTTTTAGCTAATGAACTGCCAGAAGACAAAGCATTTTAGAATCTATAAAATATCTTCTATTAGACACTTCTAGTTTGGTTAGATTTCAGTTGGGCTGTTAGATTGGGAACAAGTAGACAATCCAAAGTGAATCCAAGGCTATAAATAAGGGTGTAGAGATCACTAGAAAAATGATGAGAGAGACTAGAGAGAATTATTGTTAAGAGTTTAGACTTTCTAGAGCTGTGACTAGGAATATCATTTGCCTTTGTTTTATCTTCTTAAGTTGTAAGGTTTATGTAACTGTGCATGTTTCTGTGCCTCTTATGTGACTAGAGAATTAATAAGAAGATTGAATCTTGTGTCTTTGTTGATAATTTTTGTGTCATTGCAAAATTAGTCTAGGTTATGTTGTCAAGAGTTTAGACTTTATAGAGTTATGATTAGGAATGTCATTTGCCTTTGTTCCATTTTCTTGAGTTGAAAATTTTATATAACTATGTGTGTTTATGTGCCTCTTATGTGACTGGAAAATTCAAATAAGAAGATTAAACCCTGTGCTTTGTTGACATTTTTTGTGTCACTGCAAAAGCAGTCTATGCTGTGAGCCTCTATTTCTATTGTTTCATCTTTTACATTGATCATGCACTTGTTTACTCTTAAATGTAAATGAATCTTAAATATAGTCTCACTGTGCTTAGGATTAAGGTTGAATTACATTCAAGCGCATCATCATAGTTATATTTTCTTCCTTGCATTTGTGTTTTTGATTAAAATTCCTATCCCTTTCCCAGTATACACTTGATATAAAGAAGAGACCAGCTTCTTAAAAATATGGAGGTTGTTTCAAGTCGTAAGTCCCACATCTTGAAACTTCCCATTGTTGGTATTAGAACAAGCACAATTTTAAATCATCAACACATAATACATGGAAGAAAGAAACATAACTACATTATCTATCTACTCTTACAAAGAAAAATAAAATTAGGAATACATATCTTGAAGATGAACCTTTTGAGTCTCAATCTCTCCCTTGGCCAAGGTGTTTTGTAAGAGATTTTTGTGATATGTAAGGATAAAAAAAGACAAATTTGATCTAGGCTACAAAACCTATCTATGCATTCGAAAGACTTCTCTACAAGACAAAATCCATATCTCCAAAGAAAGTATGGAACCCAAAGATTTATTCAAGTAGAATGATCAATAAGCAGATGTTCATTCTCACTTATTCTTATTCACTTATCTTCTTAAAAATGGTTGGAAATGATCTTGTATATATGGTTGGATCTTTCTCTAAATATGTTAATTGTATAGGATCAACCCAGTCGACCCTGTATGTTTTCAGGGGATAATTCACTAGGTCTAAAGATAGGTTGGCCAAAGGGCTAAGAAAGCTCCTAATGCAAAATGTCCCTAAATATTATAGGGTTGACCTAGTCAACCTTGTATAGTAATCAAAGGCTAAAAATTATACAAGTTTGACCTAGTCCACCTATTACATTCAACTAGTTGAAAGGGGATCAAGTCAAAAGCATGGTAAATGATTGGAATGGGTAAGGCTAAGAAGAATAATCTTAGGTTAAATGGTTTTAGGAGATGAGTGTGTATATGGCAAGTGGTAAAAGGGAAAATAATCTTATGAAGCACCAATGGTCTACCCACCCCTTTCTTGATGCACCCCTTAAGGCATGCACTCAAAGAGATTGAGACTCAATGGGTTCCTGCAAGATACAAAGTGTCATTAATCAATAAAAGTTTGAAAATATTATGTGGATACAATAATATACCCCATAAATATTAGTATTACTAGTTAAATCTTTATATTTTTATCACATTAAGGTATATCTTTCTTTTGAAAGATAAGGAATATGTTTCATTTTTCCTATTTTAGACATATTGTGCATGCATCCTTCATTATTATATTACTGGATTATATTTTGCAATGCCACACATTGGTTAGTAGTATGGCCAATGATTTTATGGTAATTACAATATGGTACTCCCTTTTTAGAGAGTTCTCTATTGCTTGATCTATGTCTATAAGAAGATAAATAAATCATTCTATGTTCAAGTTAAAAAGATAAGATGGTATTGTTGGTATCATGTTTCATTATGAAATATAGTATTTGGGTTAAAGCCTTTTGATTTTCTCTTATCTGGATTCAATGTTGTATTTTATGCAAGTGGTTTTAGCTTATATGTGTCAAAACCCATAGGTTCACATAAGTCATGTGAAAAGTGATCAAGTGGATCAAATTTTAAGTTTCACATTTTCTCATTTTTCATATCATAAGTTGTATCATCATCATTGTCAAAATAATCTAAAACATTGCCATCATTTTATTAAGTATTGACTAATAAAGGAAGCACAAATATTGGGGGTTTTTACAGTTTTTTTTAGCTCTTTTGTTAATAGTTCTTTATATGTATGCATATCTATGTGTACCTTAGAGTTTAATGCCTTATTTTTATCTAGAGATCAAGAATCCATGTACTTAACTCACTTATTTAATATGCATTTATATGTTTAAGAGGAATGGATTGTTTAGGTGGTACCATTATAGGGATGCCTTCAGTTTTAGAATGTATCATTTTGTAAAATTTGAAAGGTTCATCATCGATAGGCATGGATAATAAGGTCCCCTCGTGTATGAATTTTACACATCAATGAAGTGTAGATGAGATATATTCCATCAAATGTATCCAAGGTCTACCTAAAAATAAATTATGATGTAAGGATTGAGACATGAATTGAAAAAGTAGTTGGAACTATTTTTGGTCCTAAGGTCACATCTAATATAATTTATCTAAATAGAGGACTATATGAATTTTCAACCCCTTTTATTTGCATGATAATGTTTGGAATAAGGATTTTTTTATACCCATGATGGTTAGGAATTTCATGCTACAAATTTTTAGGTTGATCTGAATTTTCAACCCCTTTTATTTGCATGATAATGTTTGGAATAAGGATTTTTTTATACCCATGATGGTTAGGAATTTCATGCTACAAATTTTTAGGTTGATCCATTCTCAATGAGCACTCTTTTGATACCTTTACTATATATTGTCACTTGTATGAACAAAAAAAAATTGGTCAATAATATATTTAGATGGTAAATTTGTTGGATCAAATGTGATGAGCTTGTTATTATTACTAAGATTCATAATATATATAAAATAAGTAGTCTAAATATCACTTGGAACTTATGTCTCATGTAATACCTTGTATAGGATATCCTTATAGACATTAGATTGATTTAGGAGCTCAAGGATTGAAATGTTTGCATACATATTGCTCAATTGGCCAATAATGTCTTATCCCTTAGATTTTATTACTTGATTAGGATTAGGAGGCACCTATTTTATATTAATAGGTGGTGAGATGGGTTGATCAACCTTACCTATTTGAATAGTAATAGCATGGATTTCATAATCTAATATAAGCGCTGAGGTGAATAATGGGTGTGGGATGGTAGTTGTCATTAAAATAAGATATAGGTATGAAAAAAGTTTGAGAGCATGCACATTGGTATCTATATGTTATCGTTATAACATTTCAAAATGAATTTTGAAAAGATATTAAGTGTTCCTTACTATTTAAAACCCTCTTATTGTAAACATTAAAACAAGGAGGAGCTTGCAGGAATGTAGGTTTTGAATCCCTTATAGATATAAATGATTTAATTATGCATGTGATATAATAATTAATAACCACTATAAGGTATTTTACCATTAAATAATTTGCATATATGTACATGGCAAGCATGATTATAAAATTTATAGCAATTTAGTGATCAGTAATAGAAAAAATTACAAAACCCTAAGTGACCTAGGGTTTGATATTCAAAGATGGGGTTAATAAAATATTTAACCATAAAATGGAATATAAGTGGTTGGATTTATCCTTATATTAATATTAAAGTGTATATAAAAATTAAATGGCACAAGGGTGATAATCAAATCTATAGCAAGCCAATTAGATGTTAAACTTAGATATAAACATACACTAAATTTATTATGTTAAGATAATTGAAATATGGAAAGTAAAAGTGTGATATATATATAATTTATAAATAAGTGATGCACTTATTTTTTTATGTTAATGTATTTATGGATCTAGAACAAGCAAAAAGTAAGTGAGAAGGATATTCTAGAATAGTCATTAGATTTTGGCTCTGATACTTTTGACTCTCTTAACAATAACGTCAATCTAAGATTATTATGTTGATGTTATTTTATAGTTGAATATTTATTGAAATAAGATACAACCACATAGATTCTAATATTTTTTACTTCACCTTCACTCTGGTATATTCAGATTGGGTCATAGACTATCACTCCTTGTGAAATGACAAAACCCTAGTTTTTCATCTTCATAGAGACCTTGGGGGGAAATGGGTTAGTGGGCACATTATGTTGAGTTGGCCCCAAAGACACTATTATTATAAGATTTTGCCTACATAACCAATACTATATAATAGGGTCTCAGACTCATGTATTTCTCCCCTAGATGTTGGCTTGTGTGTGAATCATACATTATGTGTAAAGCAAGTACAATAGTGACCTATCTTGTAACTTGGAAAATTGAGATCTTGGATTGTTCATTTTGTATCTAGACCTATAGATGTGTTGTACCTATGAATATAATGGAAATAGGGAATTTTTTTTTAATTGAATGCTTGATATAGTGATTTTGATAAGTTGTCCTGGTCTCTTTAGTCTTTTTCTAGGTGAGGACTCGCAGTAAATCATTTATGCTAACCATTAAGATACATTTCACTTAAAAATTATATGACACTAAGGAATTTAACACTTGTGTTGGGATATGATAATAATGTTAACACTAATGTTTATCCCAGATGTTAGTGTCCAAAGAGAAATAGAGTAAGTACAAGTTATAAACTTGTAGATATGGAAGATAAGTACATTTTAAGCATTCTAGGAAAGATAGAAGACTTGGGTCATCAACACAAGATTGGTTAGACCAAGAGATATATTCAAAGGGGTATAAAGATAGAGTAGATGTAAGACTTGTTTAAGTGAGAGAGGTAAATAACTTTGAATAATAACCAAGTTATGAGTTTGCTAAGTGTACAAGCTTGAGGTGCTACCAAGATGTCATTAGCAATGGTTGCATCAAAACATGACTCTCTAAAATACCACATCTCTACCAACTCAAGATATGACTCTAAGTTCTATTCTAACTTTCCACAAGGATACAAAGGTTCATTATATATAAAAATAAAGAGGTGAGTGAGAGATTGTTATTTATTGAGTGAAATGTGGGATCATTCCCCAAAGTATACCTAACCTTCTCACACATATGATGATAAATACCAAAATTAAATGCACATTAAAATAAATTATACACATATTAAATCACACCTTGGTAATAACACTACCTAATGTGGACTTCAAAATAAGTATGAACATGAAAGACACCAAAAATTAAATTATAGTCTTAATTAATAGTCTCACTACCATCAAAGAGTGAGAAACTACATTCTACCAACAACTAATGTATAAAATAGATAAGGCTTGACACTTGGTTCATATTTCCTTAAAAACATAGTTCCATTCAATCCAAATAATATTAAATAGAAAATAAAAGAGATAAAAAGTGTGATACATCTTAGGAGTGATGGAATAGGGGATAATAGGGGGAAGATATGGTGAATATGGGTTGTGTAAGACCTATAATATCTTTCATAAATCCAAAAAATCCTTATCCCTTTGATTCCATCAAAATATCCATGACATCCTAAAGTAGTAGAAATAAATAATGATAAGAACAAATTTTAAATAACAATACTTAGTTCTCAAATGATAGCTACATGACCAAAAGTCTCTTCTCCTTCCCCAAAATGTTCTTTATTTTATTATCCACTCTAATTTATGTTTTTAAACTTTCCAAAATATTATAAATCTACCAAAAATTACCTTCCACCATCCTATCAATGTAAAATTAGAGTTGGGTGAAGTGGAGCCAAGAATAGTAACTTTCCATCATGCCCTGACAAGATTGTAGTAAAACCAACATAATAAGTTGCCCATTATGTCCACTTTCTCCTCTCTCCCTCTCTTCTTTATATTTGTCTTTATCTTATTTTATTTCTTAAGGTCTATGCCTCATGGTTTTGGAATAATTTAATAAAAATCAATTGACATAATTTTTAATCAATTAAGCAATCATTAATCACAATTAATTAATGTTTTTAATCAAATCTCCTAGAAACAATGCTTAAGGCTCACAATGTATTTTTTAATTATAAATGATAACCTCTGATAAAATAAGTTCAACTTTTCTAATTATGACCTAAGCCATTACAAGTATGCAAATTTGGCATTATAAGTTTCTTAACAGCCAATAATACAAATACTAAAATAGGCTTGCACCATTCTAGTGCATTCTAAAGAATATAAAATAGCGAGTACTATTTCAATAATTCCAATCATAGACACTAATAAAAATATCAAAAATTTCACCACAAGCATACATGCCACTAGTAAATCACTTTACAAAACAACATATAGGGGAATGGTGGAATTATAATGTATTTCTCTCTCAACATCTTACCATTGTATACATGTGTGTCTCCACAAAATGGTTCATCGAGCTCATGAATTATTAATCCTAGCTCATTTTTAATGTACATAAAATCATTCAAACAACATTAGTAGCTTCTATAAAAAACTTAGTCATATAATATTACAAAATGTAAATATCAATCATAAATAATTATCAAATTGTAATAGTAATTAAGCATAATAATGTCATACTGCTCATAACACAATTACAAATCAACAAGTTATCTCATCAGAAATAGCAAAGGATTTTATTACAAGGGTGATGTAACCATGTTAATTATGGTCACCCCAAAGTGGGATATGAAGATAATCTAATAAGATGGGGAAAACAACATTTTCAATCTCTTCAATTTCAATTACCTTCTCCTACTCCACATCAATCCTATTATGCTCCTAATTTACTCCAAATTACAACAATACATCAAAGAAAACTTTATTCTATGAATAACTCACTCATTTTTCCTCAATATTAATCTATTCTCCTTCAAAAACCTTCATTCACCCATCAAGTTATAGTACTCCATCAAGAGAAAACTCTTAAGTTCAAAATGTCAAGTTGGAACCAAGTAGCGGAGTCATGGGAAGAAAGATGAATCATGCCTACACCAATAAATTTAGTATAAGGAATATATTGTGCCTATGCAATCCCCATCCCTCCCTCCTCAAGTACCTAAGACTTTTCCATCTTGGAATTCTATCTAAGAAGACATATAAAACAAGAAAGCAGTCTTTGTTGAGAAGGCTGAAATCCCAAGCGTTAATAATGCCTATCCAATCCCCAAGTCAATTCAAGAACCTATTAAATATTTAACCCTCCTTACTTAAGAACCTAAAAATTTCCAATCATGGAGGTCAATTCAAGAGATATTTCAAATGAATAAGGAGGTCCATGTTGATAAAATTAAAGACTAAATAATATCAAGGTTTGAGGGATTTATTGGTGAATGGAGAGAGAAAATGGATCATCTCATTGATCATGAGAGCCTAAAGTTGGTTTATGAGGTTTAACTACCCATAATTAAGGAAGAACATGTCCCCTTGGATTCTTATGAAGTTCAAGTTATAAGTAAGATGTTAGTCAAGAGAATGATAAGGACATGTGGTAGTAGTATTTTAACACGTGAAATTAGTTTGAGACTCTTAAAGGGTTTGCACATTCTATAGGACAAAATGAAAATGCTTTTGAATTTTTTCCTCTTCCTAATAATACATTATTTCATGATATTTCAATCAAACAAGAATAAGATATGCTTAAAGAGTAAACTATACCAGTTGGCTAAGAATAAAGTGATCTTGAAGATTTCCTTGATGATATGGCAAGCACTCTCTTTAAAAATGATAGTCCTAAGGAGTATGAAGGAGAGACACTTGATCAAATTGTAATAGACATATCTCTAAGTGAAGGTATTTAAGAGATCAAGAAGGTATCAGTTGATAGGCATGAAGAAGTCATAGACAATCAAGAGCATCCTATTGATGAGGTAGGTATGGTATTATTTAGGCTAAGCATCTAAGCTTGGGATGAGTATTAATTTATTCTTGACTCACATAGTCAACTCATGGACAAGGGAATTAATAAAGAAGGTTTGAATGTTATTCTTAAAGACCATTAATATGCCAATATTTCATAATGTAGATTGAATCCTTCACTTCATGATTAGTACCTGATTAGACTTCACTCAGCATATGACAATGTAATTCCATGAGAGAAATATGATCTCGGGAACTTTCAATTTTACCCTGGAGGAGGAAGATATGTTGAGGTTAGTTGTGTGTAGTATGTTTCTTATGATTTCTTTTCTATAAGTTTTTTGTCAGCACAAGTGTGTTTTCTTTTTTTTTTGTGTGTTGGGAAGGTGTTTCAGTTTATCATCTTGTTGAAGGTAGTATTGTGTCACAATTTGAGTTGAAAGTGACTCCATATCCCAATAGAATTGTAAGGCTCATGGTCTAGTATACTTAGAAGGAAAGCATTCCTAGGAGTTTTCCAAAGATGTTATCTAAGTTTTTTGGCTACCATAGGATAAGTTCACAAAAAACCTACTCTTTAGTTCATATTGAACCTTGTTAATAACCTTGAAGGTGTTTGTCTAACTCATAGTTTATCTTATCATGGTAAGTTATCTCATTGTCTTATTAGTGTTATAGGTCTCCTAGGGTGTCAAAAACAAAACATGAGGTCATGGTATTCAAGTTAATTCCTAATGGTTTTAGTTTGGTCCTTATGCATACTTAGAAAATGTTAAGGTAACTTAGCATTTTTTTCAGTATTTCAAAAATATTAAGGATCTCATATTTTTGGCTTGATTAAGTCAAATTTTCATGCTAACACTTGAAATTAATGTCTAAAATTATTTATCCAACATATAAAACATTTATAAAATGAGGTTCATGAGAATAAGATCATCAAAGGGGATATGGATTTTTAAGTTGAAATGAAAATAGACAACTTTTCAAGTTATCCTTATGACTATTTCAAATTGATGCAAGGTGTTGGGATAGTCAAAGGGAAAAAAGAGTATTTTATATATGATGAACATGTAAAAGGATATTGATAAAGTTCTTTCAACATAATATGGTAGTTAAAAATTACAAAAATGATCAAAGGTTACAAATCCAATGTCTAAAGGAACATAATCACTCTTCATAAGAAATTTTTAGTCACTTTTATGCTTTCAAAAGCTCATCTTTAGGTGTAAATGATTGAAAATGTGTACCTTAATCTCCCTTAGATTAAAATCCATGCTATGGAGAGAGTTACAAGTCCAAAAAGGAAGAAAACCTATTCATCTCTCCTATCAACTTCCTTGGCAGCCCCAAGATGGTCAACAGTTTTCATCTGGTATGTAGAGGAGGGATAGTTTAAAGGAATTATCTTGGGGGTTGATGAGGGTCCTTCTACCCTTCAAAACCATGGATATAGTTCTTACATTTTTGGGCCATCCTATATGAAAAATCATTAAGAATTTTAGGCAATCAAAATTGTTGAACATTATCATTATTTTAGGGGAGATTATTGAGCATTGTCATTGGTTGTTGAATTATTAACATTAATGTTTTCATTGACGTCAAAGGTTATTAAAAAATTTCATGGTCAAGTAAGATTATAGGTATGTGTATAATGAGTTTTTTTTTCTAGTATAGTGAGTGTTGTTATATGAAAGTAATGATGAGGGAGTTATGTTTCAAGAATGTTTTGATGTCAGCTTGAGTGATACCATTGAGAATCAGCATGAGTGAGTATAGGCTAGTATATCAAATATATAGTAACTTAAAATATTTGTTTATAACTTGTGATATGATATGTTTAGGTAGCATTATGAAATAAGAGCTCCAAAAAATAATATGTATGCTCTGAAGATCTGTGTAAGTAGTTCCAAAGATTATCTGAATGAGATACAAAGATGAGAATGCTCCTAAGAATTCTACATAGTGTTTTATCATAAGATAGGTTGTTTGAGTTTGTATATGAGGTGTTGAGGGACTTGTGAATGATTAACAAGTTAGTTCTAAATATTTGTGTATGCAACTTTGAAGATCCCAATCAAGCTCCAAAGATCTATAAAGAAGCTCTGAAGATGATATGTTAAACCTCTGAAGAAGAGTGAGTATATAAGGTTTATTGAGCATACACAAGAGGCATTTTAACATAAGATATTTTCATGGTGAATCCTATAGGGTGGGTAAAAGGTCATATTAAATGCCTAATAAGATTTGTAAGACAAGGCATAGCAAGCAAAAAGAAAGATGGTGTCAAAATAAGGTATCTAAATTAATTTTCATGACATGGGTGAGAAAATTATCATTAACAGAGGTGAGTAAAGGTGTTTTAAGTATTTTCATGAAGTTTTATGTCATGGTTTATAACAAAATCTTTAAAAAGTGTTTTAAGGTTTCTAGAGTGCACAAAATGAAGAGTTGTCTACCCAAGAAGGTTTTTCAAGTGCTAATTGGCATGTGAAACATATACATGAGAATATAATATATTCATGGTATTTTAATAAGGGTTTTACCTCAAATTTATAAGCATTGGTTTTTGGAAAGAGGATCTAAGTTTTAAGAATGATCGTTAAGACTCGAATATGGTTTAAACCCTCAAGGAACCCTAACAAAGACCCAATGTTAAAAATATTATTATAAAGAGATTAAAATTGTTTGGTATCATTATTAAGTTATTTGATGTTAAATTAAACTCTTTCAATAATATCCAAGTGTGATCGGTTTCTCAAGTGAGTGATCAGACCCTACAGGGAAGTGCTTATCTTTTAAATATTTTCTATAGCAAGCAGAGTTGACCAAGTCAAAGTTGTTAAGTGGATGAAGATTAAAGTTTGAGACTTGTATTTATGGTCCATGATGGTTTTTGGATAGGTTTCATAACTCAATTGTTTAAATTTTGTGATCCAAGTTGGCTAATCACTAACAGACCTAATAGTGCAGATAGTAAGAAAATCAGGTAGAAGTAGAAGATGATTCTTGATGTGTTTTCATGTAAGAATGATGGATTGAAGTGCTTGATGATGTTTTTTTGTAATTTATAATATATACACTTTTTTTATAATATTTAAATTTAGTATAATGTGTTGGAACATTGAAGCCAAAATGGCTTATCTGATTGAGTGGAGTCTATGAGAAAAGAATATCAATAAATTGGTCCATAAGACCAATAGTTTCCATCAAAGCTAATGATATAATTAGTTGAGTTTGTTATTGGTATGGTATAATATATTTTTAATACATTTAAATACCTTGAATTCATGTAATCAAGTGTTGAATTTTATGCTTTCTTGACTATGTTTGGAAGTCAATTGGTAGTTCTGAGTGAGAATCTTGTAGAAAAGAATTTAAGCCTATTTACCTTGAGTTAAAGCATCTGATAATGTTTGTAATAACATTTAGGTCATGAGGTTTCTAAATATTTAATTTTTTTATTTTATTTTTTAGAAAATTTTATTTTATACCTCAGTTGTTCAAGATAAGGTTTTTGTATATGCACAAGCCTTTTGTGAACAGTGTTTTGAGAAAGGGTTCAAGTGGTAGTTGGAACTAAAATGTGTTATGGACATAAATTAAAGTTGGATAAGGTCTATTTTATTGTAATATGATGTTTTCCTACCATGTGAGGTGCTCTGATATGATTCAATAAATATCAAAGGGTAACGTGTTGTTAAGAAGGCTTATTAGGTCTCCATAAAGCCTAAAAGAGAAGTAAGGGCTAATTAAGCTATATCTAACCCAATGTATTGATTGATTAATGATTAAGGAATTTTATTTTAATATTATAAGACCTATTCATGGCTAACCTAATATATTTTATGTACATCTGACTAATAAGGATATGATTAAGTGACTTGTATAAAAGCAAGGCAATTTAGGCCTACTTGGTGTGCTTAGTGAGAGTAAAAAGAAAAAACAAATGATATAGATCATTAGTGAGTAGAAGGATGTCATTTACACCATTATATATATTTTATGAATATCTAATAGAGGTTTTTCATATGAGGATTAAGGTTACAAGACATAATCAAGCCATGAATAGGGATAGTTGAGCGAAGAAGGTTGAAGGCCAGTTTGAGAGGGATAGAAGTGAGCGAAGAGTTAAAGATGAATATCATCATATATTGTAAAATAATCAAGGTATTTTAATTTGATCAAGTGTATTAGGTAGTTGAGTTGGTGTTGAGTCATCTAAGGGGTTGGTGCCTCTTTGTAAGTGGGTGCTTGATAAAGCCTAGCTGAGTTAGTGTTGAGCTAGTTGGGGTTGGTGCTCCATGTGGAGTTGGTGCTTCAATAAAGATTTATGTTTGTCTTATAGGAATATATTCCATTTATTTCATCATTGGGTTTTATTGCCCTTAAGGGTTTCCCATGTATATTTTATGTTATTTTGGATTGATGTTTATGCTTACTAAGATGTATATGCTTGTTAGAATGGTTCATGTATGATTAAGTAGAATTGAATAAAAAAATTTGAAGATTGATTCACCCCCCCTCATCTTAGTCATTATGCTTCTAATAATTGGTATCAGAGTTTGGTCCTTTGTGACAAAGTCTAACATCTCGAAGGAGATCTTTGTTGGGGATCAACCAACAATAGATTACAATTGTGAAAGCAATAAATGCAGAATTAAATCAGATTGACAAGTAATTAGAATGAGATAATAGCAAGAACAAGAGATACAAGAAACCACTCTAAAAACTTGTATTAACAAACTCTTTACAAAAGGAATACAATTGAAGAAACTTCTTTCTTCCACACCTCTCCTAGATGTATAGATCTCTCACTAGATCTCTATTCGTCAAGAGCTCTCTCTCTCAAGAACAATCAACTCCAACAAGCCTGGATTGATTCAATTCTATACTGTTCTTCTCATACAATAAATTACAATAATAATTCACAATAACTACAAAACTACAATAAGCTAGGAAGATCTAATTCTACATATAGAATTAGGAGACTTGAGCATGCACTTCCAACAAATAGTTAAGCCACTTGAACAAGGGCTCTAAAAACAGTATTGCCAATAATAGAGATGCAAGCTTGAGACTACAACTCAAACTCATCATGCAAACACTCGCTTCTATCCACAAAAATAGCTTTCTGGACATGCAGGTAACTGACGTCGGTTCCTGCTGCTTGTCTGTGACCACCGTCAGCCAACCCTCTGTCGACGTCGACGTCGGCGTCTCTGCAACTGCTCCTGACTGACGTCAGTCGCTCCTAACCGATGCCAGTGTCTGTGTAGACCTGAAACTACTAATGAATGCTCCTTGGTGAAGCTTTTAGCTCCACACCCTAACAATCTCCCACTTGGAGATAAACAGCTGCACCAGTACCTGTACAGCAACATCTTCTAGCTCCTCCATCTTCAACTCAATCATGAAGACCAACAGAAGTTGAATGAAGATTCAACTTCTCCTTTGTAACCGGCTTGGTTAACATATCAGCAGGATTCCTATCTGTATGGATCTTCTCCAGCTTTAACTCACCATATTCCAATACCTGTCGTATGAAGTGATACCTTAGCTGTATGTGCTTTGTTCTTGAATGAAAGGCTGAATTCTTAGCCAAATGGATTGCACTCTGACTGTCACTATACAATCTGTAACTCTCATGCTCCCTACCAAGCTCATCCATGAACCGTGTCATCCATATCATCTCTTTGCTAGCCTCTGTGGCTGCAATATATTCTGCTTCTGTAGTTGACAAGGCAACAACCTTCTACAACTTAGATATCCAGCAAACCGCCGTTCCACCTACAGTGAAAACATAACCTATAGTGCTCCTCCTACCATCCAAATCACCTGCCATATCTTAATCTACATAACCATGTAGAGAAGTATCTAAACCTCCATAGCACAAGTGCCTACTGCTAGTTCCTCTCAGATATCTAAGGATCCACTGAACTGCTTTCCAATGTTCCTTACCTAGATTGGCCATATACTTACTTACAACTCCCACTGCTTGGGCAATATTCGGTCTAGTACACACCATTGCATACATCAAACTCCCTACTGCGGAAGAATATGGAACCTTACTCATGTACTCTACCTCATCATATGAATTAGGACATTGTTTTTTACTCAACTTAAAATGTCCAGCCAAAGGTGTGCTTACCGGTTTAGCATCCTGCATATTGAACCATTTCAACACCTTGTCCACATAATCTTCTTGAGACAATATCAACTTGTGATTTTTCCTGTCTCTCTTAATGCTCATGCCAAGGATTTTCTTTGCTGCTCCCAAATCCTTCATAGCAAACGTTTGAGCTAATTTCAATTTAAGCTCAGAGATATCATGCATGTGAGATCCTGCAACCAGCATATCATCTACATACAACAATAGAATAATATATCTACCATTATCAAATCTCTTGAAATACACACAATGGTCTGATTGACACCTACTGTAGCCATGCTCAGTCATAAACCTGTCAAATTTTAAGTACCATTGCCTAGGAGCTTGCTTGAGGCCATACAAGATTTTCTTCAATCTGCACACAAACTTCTCCTTACCCTTGACCTCGAATCCTTCTGGCTGTTCCATATAAATTTCCTCATCCAAGTCTCCATGAAGAAATGTTGTCTTAACATCTAGCTGCTCAAGATGCAAATCCTCAAAAGCAACCAAAGACAATACAACCCTTATAGAAGTCATTTTAACAACAAGAGAAAAAATCTCACCAAAGTCAATACCTGGCTTTTGTGCAAATCCTTTCACTACTAATCTGGCCTTATATCTCATATGTCCATTCTCACCTTCTTTCAACCTGTAGGTCTATCTGTTCTTGAGTGTTCTCTTACCAGCTGGCAATTCAACCAAATCCCATGTTTGGTTCTCTCTTAAGGACTCCAACTCCTCAACCATGCCACGCTCCCACTGACTCTTGGACTCCACCTGTAATGCTTCTTCAAAACTCTCTAGTTCTCCACCATTAGTTAGCAATAAATAAAATAAAGAAGGAGAATATCTAATTGGAGGCTTACTCACCCTTTTTGACCTCCTGATGGGTGTCTGAGACTCGTTCACAACACGTTGTCCACCCAAATTCTCTGATAGTGATCGACCTCAGTCACCTGTAGACCTGTTACTGGTCAACGTCGGTTCTGCCTGATCGACCTTGGTACCTATCCTACCGACGTCGGTCTCTGTACGGCTGACGCCAGTTTCTATACTACCAACGCCGGTTTCTAACCTGCCGACGTCAGTCTCTGTGTTTTCCTGCAAGTGATTATTTCTTTTTCTCGTGAGCTCATCTTGGACTTTCACCTCATCCAATTCACCATTACTCTGCTCAGATTGATTCAGCTTCCTTAGCTGATCACAATACATCACTCTTTCGTTGAAAACAACATCACAGCTCCTGATTACCTTGTTAGTTTCTAGATTCCACAATCTATAAACAAAATCATCTGAGCCATAGCCAATAAACGTGCACCTCATAGATTTAGCATCAAGCTTCTTTCTATTTTCTTTATCTATGTGCACAAAGGCTTCACAACCAAAAACTTTGAGATATGAGAGATCAACCTTTTTGCCTATCCATGCCTCTTCTGGAATACCACCATCCAGGGCTGTAGAGGGTCCTCTGTTAATCAGGTATACTGTAGTGTCAACAACTTGTGCCCAAAACTGTAAGGGCAAACCAGCATGCAATCTCATACATCTTGCACGCTCCATTATTGTACTGTTCATCCTTTCAGCAATTCCATTCTACTGAGGTGTCCTTGGAACCGTCCTTTGCCTGTGGATTCCATGCATGTAACAATAATCTCTAAACTTATGACTGCAGAACTCACCGCCATTGTCTGATCTTAGGCACTTTAATCTTTTACCTATTTCATTCTCAACCATAGCTTTCCAAACTTTAAAAGTCTCAAATACATCAAATTTTCTTCTAATACAATAGATCCATACCTTCCTTGTAGCATCATCTATGAAAGATACATAGTACTGTGATCCTCCAATGGAAGCAACCTGAGCCGGTCCCCACATGTCTGTGTGAACAAGCTCCAACTTATGCCTCTTCTTAGTAGACCCAGTCTTGAGAAAACTAACCCTTTTCTATTTTCCAAATACACAATGCTCACAAAACTCTAGATCTATGCCTTTTAAGTCTGAAAGCATACCTTTGGACTTAAGAATTGACATCCCCTTCTCACTCATGTGGCCAAGCCTTGAGTGCCACAATTTAGCATCCACATCTGAAGTAGATAATACAGAAGGAGATTTGTTAGTAACACAATTACACAAATAGAGAGTACCTTCTCTCTTACCTCTGGCCATAACAAGTGCACCCTTGGTCACCTTCCAAGATTCTGTTGTGAGAGTTACTGTACAACCCTCATCCCCTAACTTTTCTACAGAGATCAAATTTCTCTTCAAGCTAGGAACATGCATCACATCTCTCAACACCCATGTGTTGTTATTCTGCATCTTCAGCTGCACTTTACCTTTTCCAATTATTTTACAGGGCTCATCATCCCCTAGATACACTATTCCAAAATCTCCATGGATATAGTCACTGAAATATTCCCTGTTAGGGGTAGCATGAAAAGATGCACTAGAATCTAATACCCAAGATTCTATATTATTATGCAGAGAGAAAATTAAAGCATCTTGTGCAATACCTACAATCTTGGCTTCTTCCTTTCCTTCGTGTTGGTTGTCCTCCTTAGGCTTTGACCAACAGTCTCTGCTTATGTGCCCCATCTTTCCACAATTCTATCATTGTGGCCTTCTAGCATTTCTGGATTTAGATCTGCCTTTCCCCTTAGATTTGGATCTAGATCTGCCTTTCTTGCTCTTCTCTTTCTACCTTCCCCTGCTCTCAAAACTTAAAGCATTCCTGGATGCCTCTTCTATGTTTCTCCTGTGTATTTCCTCATTCAAGATAACACTAACAACATCCTCTACTTTCAAAATATTTGATGCAGATGCAGTATTACTTACTGCCATTACTAAGCCATGCCAGCTTTCAGGCAAAGAACATAATATCAAAAGAGCTTTTATTTCATCATCAAACACTATATTCACTGAACTTAATTGATTCACAATTCCATTGAAATCATTCAGATGAGTAGAAACAGATCCACCTTCATTCATATACAAATTAAATAACTGCTTCATAAGATATACCTTATTAGAAGCTGAAGGTTTTTCATACAAATTTGCTAACGTAGTCATCAACTCTACCGTAGACTTTGCTTGTGATAGATTGGATATCACAGTGGATGCTAGACTCAGTCTTATAGACCCCAGAGCCTTTCTGTCAAGAAATTCCCATTCTTCATCCTCCATGTCTTTGGGCTTCTTTGCAACCCCACCTAACGGTAAGTAGAAATCTTTCTGATACAGATAATCCTCTATTTGCATTCTCCAATGTTGGTAATTTTTGCCATTAAACTTTTCCATTCTCAATTTACTTTCATCTGCCATTGCTTCTCCCACTCAAATAGAAATCCCTGCAGAAACCCCTGTGAGAACCTGTAATCAATACACACTACACAAATCTGAACCACCTGTTAGTGAACCTGAGCTCTGATACCACTTGTTGGATATCAAGCTCTTAACCTGCAACCAAGGCTCTGATACCACTTGTTGAAGGTCAACCAACAATAGATTACAATTGTGAAAGCAATAAATGTGGAATTAAATCAAATTGACAAGTAATTAGAATGAGATAATAGCAAGAACAAGAGATACAAGAAACCACCCTGAAAACTTGTATTAACAAACTCTTTACAAAAGGAATACAATTGAAGAAACTTCTTTCTTCCACACCTCTCTTAGATGTATAGATCTCTCACTAGATCTCTATTCCTCAAGAGCTCTCTCTCTCAAGAACAATCAACTCCAACAAGCCTGGATTGATTCAATTCTGTACTATTCTTCTCATACAATGAATTACAATAATAATTCACAATAACTACAAAACTACAATAAGCTAGGAAGATCTAATTCTACATATAGAATTAGGAGACTTGAGCATGCACTTCCAAAAAATAGTTAAGCCACTTGAATAAGGGCTCTAAAAATAGTATTGCCAATAATAGAGATGCGAGCTTGAGACTACAACTCAAACTCATCATGCAAACACTCACTTCTGTCCATGGAAATAGCTTTCTGGACACGCAGGTAATCGACGTCGGTTCCTGTTGCTTGTCTGTGACCGCCGTCGGCCGACCCTCTACCGACGTCGACGTCTCTGCAACTGCTCCTGACCAACGTCGGTCGCTCCTGACCGACGTCGGTGTTTGTGTAGACCTGAAACTGCTAATGAATGCTCCATGGTGAAGCTTTTAGCTCCACACCCTAACAATCTTAAGAAGCATAGGATTTCTTGTGATCAATAAGGAGAAGACAACATGTATGATGAAGAAGTATTTTATGATAGTGAAGAAGGAGAAGATAAATTTAACCTTGGAATCAAGCTCATAATATCTATTGATGATTTGAATAAATTAAATAAGACTATCAATGATCTCAATAGTCAGTTAGAAGATATCAACACAAGGTTCAAATCAAAGGAATTTTAGTATAATCAATTGAAAAACAAAATGAGTAATTTCAAAAGAGAGCGTAAAAAGTCAAAACAAGTCAAGAATAACCAATCAGGTAACCCAACACAATAAAGGATAAGTCATCTAGGAACCATGGTAAGTATAGGAATGTTATTTGTTACATCTATCACAATATATGACATATTGTAATATTATGCTCTAATAAGGTTGAAAGGCATACAAGATTCAACAAGACATATTAAGCTCTTAGAATACACAAAAAACATCAAACATTGGTATGGAAGCCAAAGAAAGTGAGGATGGATCATGTTGAGCCCAAGAATCAAGATGGACCTTTTGCCAAGGAGGAACAGAAAACTAAAAAGGTTTATATGCTAGCTCAGCCTGCCTTTCACATTCAAGATGAAGGCATGAAATGTTATATAGATAGTGGTTTCTCAAGTCACATGACAGGAGATATAAATAAGTTTGTCTCATTAAAAATTAATGTTGCAGGAACAGTAAGGTTTGGAGACAACATAATTTCTAATATAGTTGGCAAAGGTGTCTTGAGTTTGGATAATGGAAATACCAAGACCCAAAATGTGCTTTATGTGGAAGGTTTGAAGCATAACCTACTCAGTGTAAGTCAAATTTATAATCAAGGACACACACTAACCTTTCATGATAGAGGATGTGAGATAAGAAGAGCCAAATTAGGAAGGCTAATTGTCAATGCCAAGAGGACTAAAAATAACCTATATGTACTGAATAAGATCAAGAAGGAGAAATGTTTTATGAGAAATATAGATGAAATTTGGCTATGTAAAAAAAGGCTAGGTCATCTAAACTTTGACAATCTAGTCAGATTAGCACTAAGAAGTCTATGAAGAACATGCCCCAGATCATCAAACCTATAAACATTCTTTACAAGGCATGTCAACATAGTAAGCAGACTAGAAGAAGGTTCAAATCCAAGGAGTACTCTACCACAAAACCCATATATTTAATCCAAACTAATTTCTATGGGCCTACAAGAATTTAAAGCATTCAATAAGATAGCTACTTCATGTTACTCATTGATGATTACACAAGAATGACTTGGGTTACTTTCTTGAAAGAGAAATCAGAAGATCTTGACAATTTTAAGGCATTAAAGGCCCTTGTTGAGAATGATAAAAATGGAAAGATCAAGTGCCTAAGATATTATAGAGGAGGAGATTTTTGTTGTAATGAGTTTGATGACTTATGTGAGGTTCATGGAATAAGGAGACAATTCTCAGTAGCTAGGACATCTCAGCAGAACAGGGTAGTGGAAAGGAAGAATAGAAAAGTCTAAGAGATGGCTAGAACTATGTTTCATGAGTCTATATTAGTTGATGGTTATTACAGAGATGCAGTTAGCACTATTGTTTGCATTTTGAATAGGGGATAGATATGGATCAATAGTAACAAGACTCTTTATGAACTATGGAAGGGCGGACCTAAAAATGTATAACACTTTAGAGTGTTTGGGAGTAAATGTTTCATTAAGAGAGATGATTAAAACTTGGGTAATTTTTATTCTATGTCTGATGAAGGCATATTCTTAGGATACCCATCAATGATCTCAACATATATATTTTATAATAAGAGACTAAAAAAGATAGTAGAAAGTACCAATGTAAAGATTGATGAGACAAAGAAATCTCACTCACAGTCAAAGAATACTTTAGAGAATTTAGACTTTGATAATGATGAGTATACTATAGAGGTTGATGAGGAGGAAGAATAAGTTGAAGAAAGATATGACTCAAAAGGAACTTCAAGATAGATTCAAATAGATCATCTTGAATCTCAAAGCATTAGAAAAAAGAATGAAGTTATGCAAACAAGGAGAAGATTGGTAAATAATCTAACTCAATAAAAAAAATCTCTATTATCTAATATTGAACCTAAGAGTCTTATAGAAGAAAGCAAATAAATTTTTTAGATAAGTGCTATGAATGAGGAGTTAGATCAAATAGATAAGAATGAGACTTGGAAATTAGTTCCTAGGCCTAAAGACAAAAATGTCATTGTCACAAAATGGGCATTTGAAAATAAGTTGAATGAATATGGAGAAGTCACTAGGAACAAGTCTATATTGGTATGCAAGGGATATGCATAGGTTCAAGGGGTAGACTTTGAGGAGACCTTTTCACTAGTAGAAATATTAGAGGCAATCATATTATTTTTAGCTTATGTAAGATTAGAAGGATTCAAGGTATACCTGATGGATGTCAAAACTACCTTTTTGAATGGGAATCTAGAAGTGTACATTGAGAAACTTGAAGGGTTATCACTAATATATAATAAAGACTATGTTTGAAAATTGAAAAGGTCTCTCTATGGTCTAAATCAAGCTCCTAGAGCTTGGTATTCTAGGTTATATATGTATCTATTGGATCAATGATTCAAAAGAAGAGTTTAGACAATAATCTATATATCAAGACATAAGATGACCATCAACTGATAGTAGTTATTTATGTGGATTACATCATCTTTGGTGGAAATAATGAAAACATGACAAAGGCCTTTGCAGAGGTGATGAAAAAATAATTTGAGATGTCCATGCTGTGGAGGGAAGAGGGAGCACAGCCGCGGAGATGGCCATGCAGAAACCCAAACCCTCGTGGTCGTGGCTTCTATTGTCTTGATCCCAATCCGCTGGGGGATGCAGGTGCGTGGTGCAGAGTTGAATATCTTTATTGCATGGATACTTTAGGGTAAAGGAAGGGTGGGGGTCTACGTCTGCTTGGAGCCCTCAATCCCTTCTTTGTGTTTAATTGTGTGGATTTGTAAGATTAACCTTTTAGTGTGCGGATCTGTTCTTCTACCTCGGTCCTCCATTTTGTGGTTGTTGTTTTGATCATTATCCTATTCTTTGTGGATCAGTGATTTCTATGTTTAAATTTTGAATGCCATGGTGGCAATTCCTCTGAGCAGAGGAGATGATCTCACAAAAGTTTGGATGGATGTTTTGGACAGTGGAGGCGACGGATCTGGGGGCTGTTCACTAAAGGAGCTGTTTGTTATGGGCAAGGATTTTTTTGGACCCTTGGTGCAGGGTGGTAGGCATGCCATGCAAAGGATATTTTAGATGGCTACCATTTGTGAGTATCTCCTTTGACATTGTGTTCTAGGGGTTGCTAGTTTTTGAGGTTTTAGGTCCCTTTAAAACCTAGTTTTTAGGCTGTTGTGCCTAGTTTTCAGGCTATTTTGTCTGGTTTTTAGGCTGTTTTGCCTGGTTTTGTGTAGGTTTCAGGTCCTTGTAAAACATGGGGTGTTTTTTTTGGTTCTTTCTGTTGGTTTTAGGTCCCTGAAAACTTGGTTTTTTCACTATTTTTTTAGTGGTTTTGCCTTTCTTGGTGGTTTGTAATGTTTTATCTTTCTTGAGATATATAGGGTTTCGAGGCCCCTTCAAAACCTGCTTTTACCTTAATCTAAAACTATCATTCTTTCTTGGGTTATAAATCACTCAATCTGAAAAAGGTATATTCATCTCATAAGCCAAGTACATAAGAGAGATGTTGAAAAAAATTGAGATGGAATATTACAAGGTAGTTTGTATACCCATGATCACATGATGCAAGTTGAGCAAGGAAGATGAGTCTTCAAGGGTCAATTAGATGTCATATAGGTTAATGATTGCAAGTATATTATATACCACTACCTCTAAACCTAACATCATGTAACTAGTAGGTCTTGTGGGAAGATTTCAAGTAGATCCAAAGGAGAATCATCTACAAGCAGTTAAAAGGATACTCAAGTATCTCAAGGGGACTATGAAATATGGATTGTGGTATCTAAAAAGAAAAAAAATCAATTTTATAGACTACACATATGTAGATTGCACAGGAAGTGTAGATGATAGGAAGAATACTAATGGAGAAGCTTTCTTCCTAAGAGGGTGATTAGTTTCATGGATAAGCAAGTAGCAACCATTAGTATATTTTTCCACTTGTTAGTATGAGTACATTACAACATCTTCATGTTGCACACAGGTCTTATGGATGAGATAGACCCTAAAATATTACAATGTGAAGTATGATGGTCCTGCCTCTATCTATTATGATAATATAAGTGTTATAAGTGTCTCAAATAACCCTATCATGCACTCAATAACCAAACACATTCCCATAATATATCATTTTCTAAGAGAGCACGTGAAAAAAGTGTCAAACTTGAATGTGTGTCTACACAGGATCAGATTTCAGACATCTTGACCAAACCACTACCAAAGGTAACTTTTGAACACCTAATATAGGAATTGCATGTAATTATTAACCCTAGAAATAATTAAAATATTTAATTAATATTGGGGATATAATCATGCTCATTACCTCTAAGAATAGTTGAGTTATTCCAAAAAGTTATGCATGGTTTAAGGTGGAGTTATTCAAGTTGTTAACTATGCTTGATATATGTTGAAGTGATATTATAGTCTAAGTTCAATTTGAAAGAGATAAAATTTTAGGAAAACCTTTTTAATTCATGTCAAATGGGGAGAAATATAATAAAGGGTGAGAAAAAGAAAGAACCAAGTCTAAGACATGATTGCTATCAATGATAAAGGGGAGATTATTGAACATTGTTATTGTTTTAGGGGGAGATTATTGAGCATTGTCATTGGTTATTAAATTTATAGAATTAATATTTTAATTAATATCAAAGGTTCTTATGAAAGTGCATGGTCAATTAAACTTTTAGGTATTCGTATGATGAGTTCTTTTGCCAGTATAGTGAGTGTTGTATGAAAGTAGTGATGAGATAGTTATGTTTCAAGAATATTCTGATGTCAACTTAAGTGATATCATTGAGAATCAGCATGAGTGAGTAAAATTTAGTATATCAAGTGTTTATTAAATTGTAAATATTTATCTAGACATTGTGAGATGATATGTGTAGGTAGTATGATGAAATAAATAAGCTGTGAAGAAGAATCTATATGCTTCAAAGATCTGTGTAAGTAGTTCTGAAGATGTTCTGAATGAGCTATGAAGATGAGAATGTTATGAAGAATGATTCACAGTGTTTGAGGATGAGAGAGGTTATTTGAGTTTGTATTTGAGGTGTTGAGGGCCTCACAAATAATTAGTAGGTTAGATTTAAATATCTATGTATGTAGCTCTAAAGATCCTAGTCGAGATCTGAAGATCTATAAAGAAGATCTAAAGATGCTCTATTGAATATTTGAAGAAGAGTGAGTGTGTGAGGTTTCTTGAAAATACACAAGAGGAATTATAACTTACGAGAGTTTCAAGGTGAAGCCTATAGGGTGACTAGAAGGTCAAATTAAAGGCCTAATGAGACTTGTAGGACAAGGCATAGAAGGCAAAAAGAGAGATGGTGTCCAGATAAGGTATATGGATCATTTTTCATGACATGGGTGAGAAAATGATGATTGAAAGAGGTGATTCAAGGTGTTTTAAGTATGTGTATGAAGTTTCAAGTCATGGTTTACAACAAAATCTTGAAAAAATGTTTCAAGTTTTCTCAAGTGTACAAAATGAAGAGTGGTCTACCTGAGAAGCTTTTTCAAGTGTTCATTGGTACATGAAGAATATGCATGAGAATCTAAGTTTTTCATGGTAGATGAGTAAGGTTTGTAGATTAAATTTCCAAGCATTTGTTTTTGGAAAGAGAAGCTAAGTTAAATGAATGATCATTAAGATGGGAATATGGTCTATGTATGCAATTGGAAATGCATCATGTCCATAAATCAATCCTAGATCGGATGGGATAGAGCACACCTAAACTTCTAATTGGGGAGCATACAATTATTGAGTGAGAGCATGACCAATGTGAGGATCCATTAGACCTGATTAGGGGATCACTTATCACATCACACCATGTGAGGTAGGGTTCCAAATCCTATAGTCTAACACAATCACACAACAACCCTAAGAGAGTCCTATGATTTAATATTTCACTAATCTAATAACAAGAAAATTAAATATAATCTAGTTCACACCAAATCTTGTGTCACAAAGTGGGGTTTAGAAACAAAACAAATAAATAACTAAACTAAACATGCATAGGAGACATATACTCACATCAATGTATATGTAATCCTAATACATGGAAGAGAAGAATACAAATGCATTATACATATACTCTTATAAAGGAGGAATAAAGTTAGGAATACTTACCTTTGAGTATTAACCCATCGAACCTTAATCTCCCCATTGTCCAAGGTGTTTCATAAGATATTGTCATGGTATATAAGGATAACTAAGATAAATCAGCTCTAGGCTACACAACATATCCAAGCATCCAAAAAACTTATCCACAAGATGAGATCAAACATCCAAATAAAGTATTGAACCCTAAAGCTTTATTCCCCAAATAAAATGGTTAATAGGTAGATGTTCATTCACACTTATTCACATAATTCTTCTCTCTTATGAAATAATGATAAATGACCTTGTATATATAGTAGTATCTTACCCTAAAATCATTTAGATATATCAATTGTGCTAGGTCGACCTAATTGACCTAGCATGTTTTCAAGTCTAACTCACTAGGTTTGTGCTAGGTTGGTCAAAAGGCTAACAAACTAAGAAATCTAAGAAGGTCCCTAATCTACACTAGGTCGACCAGGTCGACCTAGTTTGTTAAATAGGTTAAAAGGATGCTAAGGCAAGAAATGAAGGAATAAAGCATGACAATGATTGGAATGGTTAGGAAAATGAAGAATAAGTTTAGGGTTCAAGGTTTTAAGAGGCTAGTGTGTGTATGGCAAGTGTCAAAAGGAATAAAAATCTTACGAAACATTGATGGTTTGCCCACCCCCTTCTCAGTGCATTCCTTAAGGCATGCACTCAAAGAGATTTGGACTCGATAGGTTCTTGCAAGATACAAAGTGTCAATAAGTGATAAATTTTTGAAAATATTATGTGTATATATATGCCCCAGTTGAATCTCATCATGTGTCATGTAAGTGCAACATAGGATGGTGCTTCAGAATAGAACATGATAGCACACAACATTGATGTTAAGTATGGTACAGTAGGTATCAAATTAGATAAATGAAAGAATTGTATTGAAAAATACAAACTTTAACTTACCTTATTATCATAGATAAAGAAGTAGACTACAAGAAATATGAGAGTGTCTAATGTAGAGTACACTAGGCAAACCTATAGGAGTTAGTGTAAAAAAAAGAGAGCCAAAAATCAAAAAAATTGGGAGATAGACATCTGATAGGTTAGTAGACACAAAAATTTTAAGATAATTGGCAAATTAGGATTATTAAATCAAGGTTTATAATATTTAAGGCAAATGAATGACAAAAGGATTGAAAATTAATGACAAAATGATTGGCAAATGAATGACAAATAATGGGTGATTGAATGACAAATGATTGGAAAATAAATGACAAATGATTGGAAAATGTAGTAAATCACATTGGAAAGCATGTAAAACATAAATGGCAAAAAGGGATGTAGAACATACTAAATCATGTTGAGAATCATGTAAAACATGAATGACAAATGAAATATCTATACAAGACAAATCTAACAAAGATATGAAAGAAGGTAAAAAGTAAGCTCATGTAAGATAGGCATGAAAGAATAAAACATAAATAAAAATATGAAAGCATTTCAAATGAAATGTAAGTCAAGATGTAAGACAAAAATGAAAAATACATACATAAAGAGAGACATGTAATAATGGAAAAAGGGTGCAAACATAATTTTCTACAAGAGAAGGACAGCACAATAATAACAAATGAAAGAAAAGAGTGATCCATAGTTACTCAAACATGTTTTTTTGATCTAAGGATAGATAAAAATGACACAAATTAATGCTATCATGTTTTTAAGAGGTGAAGAATAAAGAATTTAAAGAAAAGGGAAAATAGATTTGGATTTAGAATTTGACTATCAAGGGGGGAAATAAAATGGGTGGAGGGGAGAATGAAGGAAAAACCAAGGTAGAGAAACTCTTTATTGAAGTCAAGACACTCAAATTTAGTTTATGAAAACAAGAGGACTATTGATCTTAAGGACTCTAAAGAACTTATCTTAGCTACATAAATTTTAGGTAAACAAAGGTAGTATATAAATCATCCCATGAAGGCTATATGCATGAAAATAAAAATATACATGCCTCCCCATGCCATGTTCCCTGCTCTTCAGGACCCCTTACAAAGTCATCAATCTACTATGAAGATTGGGTACCTTCATGATAAATTAGGTAGTACCATCCAGTTTTTTGAAATCCCCTATTCTAATGTATTGGCCTACTACACCCCAAAGGACTTCGGATCTATGTGAAGCTGACTATGGAGTTTGGTCTTTGATTGGAGATAGGAGATGTGCTTGCAATCATATATTTTGGTGTGAATTTGAATTTTGATATTTTTTATGTTGCCTTTTATCTATCATTGACTTTTATTTTCAAATGATTTAGATTTTAAATTTCTTGATGGCTTTTTCTATTCCTCCTCCATACAGATTTGGAAGACCAAACATGGGTGCTAAAGATGACTTTCATTTAAATACTTGGGACAAGGTTGCTAAGAGAGAGAAACTTAAAATAACATGGGGTTTAAGAGTCTTGTAAATAAAGGTGAAACAAAAGTGCAATCTTAACTTTAACCTTATTTTATCCAATGTAGAAATGAAAGGAAGGGGGAAATCAAGAGGAATGACACATGTAATAATTTTAATTACTTCAAATCACAAAAATGTGATAAAGGGAAAAGAGGGATATAATTATATAAAAGTGTGATTCTTTATCATAAGAAAGAAGGAAGTGGAATAAAAAATGCTAACATAGATTATTTTCAAATTCCATCTAGCAAAAGCTAATGTTTGAGAACAAGGATGAAGAACATGAAAAGATGATAATTTTATGATGAGGGTTGAGTCCTATCCATGGTCTTCTAAAGCAACTCATAAAAGAGAAACCCATGAGGCTGATTATAAGAAAGAGAAAAGAAAAGTGAGGGAGCTTTCTTACAAAGAAACTCACAAGGCCTAAAGGATGCCAAAATAGCATTGACAAGTAGCAAAAATGAAGAAAAATAAGTAAAAGATGGTAATTTTGTGAGGGGTGTTGGGTCATATCCACAATTTTATGAAGCAAACCAAAAAAGAGAAACCCACGAGGGTGAAAAAAGAGAAATGTAAAAAGAGAAAGAAGACTATGGTACATTAAGAGGTAAATGCTAAATAAAAGGGAAAAAATGATCATAAATATACTAAAGCAAAGAATGGCATAAAAACATAAAGATAAAATAAATATATGAGGACAAAAATGAAATAAAATGTCAAATGTGATGTGTAAGAAAACCAAAGAATGTAAAGACAATGATGCTAGTAAAGTGAAAGTAAAAGAAATAAAATAAATGCACAAAAAAACATGAGAAAAAAAGAACACGTAAGATCCATGTTAACATCTATATCAAAGATAAGCATGTGAAATACAAGTCTATAAGTCTCGAAAGGTTTATTGAAGCTGAATTGTTTTGTTAATATGCATTGCAGAATAAGAGTGGGCATTACAAGATGCCATAAAGGGTAAGTGGATGTAGGGATAGGCATCGGTATATGCCCCAAAGTCTGAATGGATATATGGATAGGAATTACAAGATGCCCCAACATGTGAGTTGGAGTGAGGTAACATTGAACCATTAGAATGATTTTAATTGGGTTGATAGGTGAATTTGTAAATAGGTAAATGTGTTGATTTATTAGATTTTAATGAGGTTGACTTTGACATAGGATGTGTAGGAGAAGTATGAGGAGATAAATGAGGTAATGGAGTACCATGTATGATATGCTTTGGAGTAGGCATTTGAGTTAGGTACTCTTTTTATTCATGTGACTTAAGAGGTTGAGGTTTAATAGATGCAACAATATGTTTAAATTTGTTCATGTTAGCTATCATTTCGTTATTGGTGTAGGAAGAAGGATCAACTATGGTTTGAACAAAATTAGTAAATGAGGTGTGCTCATTAGGTAGTTTATATTGATGTTATTATGGTTCTTGAGATTAAATTTGAGAATCTTGAAGATAATCTTGATAGCATTGTTTTGTGAGATTATCAAGATTGTAATGTGGACCAAGCAAGGAAGAAATAAGAAATCAGTGAAGATCATGACAAGACTCATGAGAATGACCTATAGTATCATGTCACCAATAAAACTTATCATGACTGTACCATTTTGGAGGAGGTTTGGAAGGATCAAAGCTCATGGATTTAGAGGGTGGTAATTTATAAAGTCTAGACTCAAGGGAAGGTGGGTTGGGTTAAAATTGGTTGAATTGGATATTCCATTTTGAGGTTAGGAAAGCTTGGATGAATCAATGGTATGGGAAGAAGATTGGAAATTTGGTTTATTCATTGTTTGAGATAGTTCAAATTGAGTCATAAAAAAGTCTTGACTTTTTACTTTGTCTAAGGCTTCATATAAAGTTTGAGGTGAAAATATTTGAACTTTGTATTGAAGGGGAGGTTTGAGAGTTGTGACAAATAGTTTTAAAAGAGTATCATCATTCATGTTATGGTCCACTTTATGAGCAAGATACTTGCATGTTTGATGAAAGTATGAGAAGGTTCATTAGGAAGTTTCTTGGCATTAATGAAATAGCTAAGGTAATTTTTAGCAAGGTCATCATGTTAATATTCCTTTACTAGAGCATTGACTAAATCCCCTAGTTGTGAGATGGAATGTCTATGAAGTTGGTTGTACCATTCAATTGCATTACCAACAAAGGTTTTGGAAAAGAGCTTGGTGGTATCAAAGGTATTAGTTTGGACCCATTCCTTATAGAGATTACCAAAAGACTTAAGAAAGATAGTAAGATCCTTAGTCCCATTATATGTGATAGTTAGATAAATGTTTCCAATATCTATGGATGAAATGAATGGAGCTAAAGGTTCATTTTGAATATTTTGAATAATTTTTTTATTCATTAAAGGTTGAGGGATGAGAATCCCATTGTCATCTCTAAGAGGAGGAGGGACAAAATTTTGATTTGGTTGAGACATGATGACTTGAGATGGTTGACTAATCATGTTGCATAAATGTTATTGCATGATCATCATTTGAGATTGATTACAAGTTTTCATGATGTTCATTTGTTGTATGACTTGTGTAATAAGTTGAGTTGTATCAATAGGTGGGTTTGAAGCAAGGGTATTAGTGTTGATAGGAAGAGGATTATTAGTGTTGGTGGGAAGAGGATTCTTTGTAGGTGGAAGATTCCCAACATTGGTATTAGTTGTCTTAAGTGTGGTAGAAGAAGAAGGAATCTTGTAAAAGCCACCGTTATTGTGAGGAGTGTAGATAGTATTATCATTAAGGTTTTTATATATTTGAGAACCATCTAGATTATCAATTTGAGTAGTATTATTTGGTGAAGGAATCCTAATAATGGTAATGGGAGGAGGATTACGATGAATGACCTCAACTACATTGCATTATGTAGTGAGTGGTTTAGGCTTAGGAGAATGGGAAGGAAGAAATTATATAGTTTCATTAGAGGTAATGAAATAAGTGAGGTTACCATCCAAGTCCTTAATAATGCAATGATTTGGACTAAGGAAAGACTAAAAAGATGTCATCATGATGAAACAAGATTAGATAACTATTGACCAAATTTGACCCCAAGTCAAATTTGGGAAACCTCCTATTATTTTTTGAAATTTTAAGAAGGTTCCAATGTGTCTTATAGGGTGTTATGTTGGTCTATTGTCTTACTCATCCTTCCCCTAGTCCTTGTTAAAGTCAATTCATTCTCCTACTACTAGCCTAGTCAACCAAAAGTCAACATTGGTCAACATTGGTCAAAGGAAAAAATTATGTTGAAAATGTTCTAATAAGGAATTTAACATATTTTAAGGTGTTTCCAAGTCATTAATTTAGTTTTCACCTTGTTTCATATGTTAAAATGATCATTTGGCCACATTTTTAGCTCAATTAATGACAAGTACAAATTTTTCCAAGAATAAATTTGTCACCAAGTTGTTGTTAAATGAGGGAGAGGTTAAATAACATCAAGATCTATTAGATGATAGTTAGATAATTATTTATGATTAGGAAATGGTAGTTTTCCTTGTTTTTAGTCCCTTTTGGGCACTTGTATGAACTCCTTGAGTTCACTTGTAGTTAAAAACATGGGTGTAGTACCTCTTCACCTTCCCATAATCATCTACATGCTTGGAGTTTAGATATTTCATCATAAATTTCAGTTTTAACTCATTTTTCTTCCATTTCCTCTTAACATGCTAAGGAAGGTCAACTTCAAGCATTCACTATGGTCCATAAAATTTGAGTTGGAAGAAATGCTCTTAGGGGTAAATAGTGCCCTAAGTATAATTCACATCCATAACAAGAATTTTAATTTTGGTGCTTCCTCCTTTATGAACCATTAGTTTGATCCCATTAGCCTTTTATGCACTTCAATCCAAGAGGGGGTCATTGTTTACACTTGTTTAATTTTTCTTGCTTTGGTTTGATGTCTTTGATTGTTTCCCACGTTATTCAAGGTTATATATTGCCTCTCCACAAGTTTTTCATGTTCCTATGGGATTTGGAAGCTATCAAATGCCTATGAAAGCCTTTTCTATGCTTATCTTACCTTGGATCATCTTTGCTACCTTTGCTCAAAAATTTGTATCTATAGGTGCCTTAACATGGAGGTTTTCCATGTTGTGTGAATAAATTGAATGTGTATTAGGTGTTTTTAAGTAATAAAGTGCATTTGATGATCAAGGAAGAGGTCATGAAGCCTAAATTTGCACATTGTCTACCTCCCCCTTCTCTGTTTTCCCTTTTCACCTTTAGGCAAGTGATTCTCCTGTTGAAAATATGTTTTCAAGGTGATCTCTAGGTATTCCTAATGGGAATCATCCAATTGAAGGGTAAAAACTAAACTTGAAGTTATTGGAAGGCCTTACCCTTTCATATTAGTGCTCAATTTCCCTCTCTCCACCTCATATATAGTCAATGCATATATTCAATTGTCATTTACAGATCTACAGAGGCTTGTACATGAGTAAAATAACAAGGTTGGATCCTCATGATGGTTTAGGAAATAGGTTGATATATTTAAGATCATGTTAGTGATCCTTGATAGCCTACTATATATGGAGGAATCATCACATAGTAAAATTTTGAGTTTCAAGACTTTTGTCTATAAAAGAACTAATTAGAGATCCAGAGGATTTTATGGATTTCTCCCAATATGCTTGAATGATGCCCCAAGGCATCTATATATGTTAAATTTGTAGTCCTATCATATAATAATGAATGTGCAAGGTTTATAATGGTAATGAGCAATGGAACATGATCATTGGGAGACCCAAAAGTGCCCTCAAAACCAATAGTTTTGATAGTTTTCACCTACATGATTTTAAAGGAAAGTTCACTTTGCACTTCAATATGAAAATTCTATCCATGTCATTAATGGTAAATCATAATAAATTATTAAAAGGATGCCTATAAGATAAAATACCATGAGAAAAGGAGAAGTCCAATTTTTTAAACCCCAACACATACTCCTCTATCTGTACATAGGACTGTGATGAATCACCTACAGGTAGAGAGGTAAAGGTTTGTGAAATAGGCATTATCATGGATGAGGTGAAGGAAAGTTTCATGGTTTATAGGAAAAAAACACTTATATGCCATTAATATCACCATTATCATGTATATCTTGACCTAGAAGACACCTACAGAACTAAAATGAAATGAAAAATAGCTTCCTACAGCTAAGCAACTAGTGAAGTAAGATTATGGCACTTGAAGGAGTCTTAAAGCATTTTAGGGATAAATGAGATAGCAATGTCAAATAAAATGATTTTTGGAACCAAAAGGAGTTTTAAAAGTGTAAATAATGACAAAATTCATGCCATTCTCAACTTCAAATCACCTATAGGCAGGGTCATAGGACTATCTCAGTCTTAGACGGACAATGAGCAATTGGAAACCCTAAAAGGGTCAAGGTGATAGGTTTAGAGTTGAAATCACATTGGAATGGGAATTTAAATAAAAATTAATCTATAATGTTTTTAAACCTTCATTATAACCTCAAAATAAATATTTCTAAAGCAAAGATACCATGTTCACTGTCACATTCAAACAGGGTCTTAAGCAAGAGAAGAGAATGTGAGAGTTTGATGCCCAAGGAGGGAAGGAGAAGTTATAAATAGTGTAATATGGATTAATAATGATAAAATTAAGTAAATTATTTGTATATAACATCCTAAATCCACCCAAGACACTTTTCTCATAAGCAAAATGGACTTAGTCTGTATAGGTAGGGTTGGGAAAGCCTTGTTTCAAGAGGTGAATATGAGATTCCACTTAGGAGAAAGGTTTTGAGTGGTTCCATAGGTTCAAAAAGAATTAAATAAGGGTTATTAAAATTAATTAACAAATTGGATTCATCAAATAGGTTTATAAGGATCATTCATAAGGAGGTTTGAATAAAACATGTAGAAAATAAGGTTTTTACCCCTCTTTTGAAGAAATTGGGATGGTTACACCCCATAAAAATGGAATTGGAAAAAATAATTTGGTAAAATTTATCATTAATACCATTTTGATATTATCAAATACTCACATTTCATAAATAAATATTCCTAATACTCACTATTTTGTCTCAAAGCAAGGGCAATCCCTTCATGCACAAGAATGGTAGTTTTGGGGAAAAGTGATGAATTGATTATCTCAAGGAAAAAAAGGATAAATAAAGGTTATATAAGATATTTAAAACATTTAGGAATGTAATAAACCTTTATATAAGTCTGGAGAGAAAATAGGGCACCCTACACACCAAGGGTTACAGTCAAGTGTGAAGGAAAGCCTTAGGGCTAGAAGCCAATTTGGAGGTCATATGCATTTTCAACCTAATATATGATTTCCAAGTGATAAATACACGTTTTAATAGGTATTTTGGGTGTTTTAAAGCAATCACATTTTAAATAAAACCATTGGAGGGTCAAGAGGAACTCAAAGAGGAAGGCAGACTATTGGCAAGGTCTAGGCCTAAAACCAAATAGGGGTCAATTTCCATTTCAAGCATTTAAAAATACATTATAATGGTTGGAGGAAGTTTATAGTGTATATATAGATATTTTAAAACCCTTAATTTTAAAATAAGTCTTCAGAAATCCATTTTTAGCTTAAGAAGCATTTATACCCCACCAAGAAGCAAAATATGAGCTTGAATGATGACTTCAAGTGTTTAGAACTTCCACCAAGATTTTCATGGGACCTTGAGCCTTTACAGGAAGTTTAATAATGTCCTTGAAGAGCCATAAGTGTAATTTTATCAGAACTCCAATGTGCCATGGCTATAAATAAATGCTTAGAATGAAAACCACCTCAGAAACCCTTTCAAACCCTCCATAAGGACTCAACTGGAGAAATGAGGCTCAAATTACATCTAGATGAAAGAATTTGACCTTGAGGATAAAAGAGAAGTTGTTTCCAACTTCATGAGGTTAAAATCCACGTAATTGGATTGTACATAATCTATACAAGCGAAGCAAAAAGTAAGTTTTCTTGAGATTTTCTTATGTTTTTAAGGTCTTCAAGATGACCATGAGATTCCAAGAACTTTAGAAAGTATATGGAGACTTTAGGAAAACCTCCATTCCATTTTTAGACCTTTTAAATATTCACAAATTCCTCTACTAGTTTTCTCTATTCAGCCTGTCTAAACTAGCATCTAGAATGACATAGTAGACAAGGTGGAAACTCAAGTTTAGTGATTTTTTATGATGTTTATGATGAATCCAAGCATGTGAGGTGTCTCAAAACATGTCAAAAGACCCCTAGTATTTATTATTTGGGTAATATTGAAATATTCTAGTGACAAGTGTCAAGGAATGCATATTAGAGAGTGGTCATGACTACAAGGTAATGATGAGCTTATGTAAGATAATTTCATGATAAAGGAAACTCTCAATATAGGTGAAATAGTTTTTGTAACTCCTTATCCTCATCATACATGAGACATTTTTCCATAGCATGCCTTGGAGTGCTGTTGAAAGCCCATCATGAGGGTAGTTTCATAAGAAAGATGATTAAGAAGATTATTATGCCACATTTGGAAAAGAGGCTTATTTGGGAATAAAATGATGTGTAAATCAGTTTCATAACTCCTTTTATATCTCATCCACATTAATTGTAACTGATTTTCACCTTTAGACACTTGTCCTTTTTCCTCTTCAACTTATCTCCTCTCTCTCTTCTTCCAAGTTATATAAATGAAGCCATTTGGGCTATTGTAGAAATATACACAGTTGGTATGGCAAAGCCCTCCTAATATGACATTTTAATTATCTTTGAACATTAAATTTAAGTCTAATTATAAGTTTTTGAAATTTTTATCTATGTATGTCAGTGATTTATAGTGGAGCTAAGTGATAGTATCATCCTTACTCCCTTTATCCTTCATGTTTAAGAAATAGTTCTAATTTTAATAGGTCATGTGAATTATATGAAGGTGATAAGATCTCTTTCAAGTATGCAATTGTCTCTATGTTGTGAAATCTACCCCTAGGTCAAGTATCTTGTTTATTGTCCCAAGTATGCTACCTTCACATTGAAATACTATGTTAGAATCCTTTAATGCATGGAACTGGTCTTGAAAAGCATTATTGCTTAGTATAAGTATGATGGTCTATGGAATATATCTTGGTGGATCACCTCTTTAGTATATTTTTCATTTTATGCAAACTCTTAACTTTTTTCATAAACAATCATTAGGTTAGGTGATAGACACTTAGAGAAGAATTCAGGGAGCTAGCCCTTTTCAATCATAGAGATTCATCTCTCTTACAATTTCCCACAAACTTGAGAGATGATTCAATGTTGCATCCAATTGAGTTAGATTCTTAGAGTGTCCTAGGGTGCACAACTTGATGACAATAGTTTTGGCATGCCCTGTGGGACCGTTGGTCCTAATTGTTTACATGTCAAGGTGAATGTTGGTCTTGACAAGCCCAAGGTTACAAAAGTGTTTCTAATCCAACATTTAGTAACTCCAAAAGGTCATAATCTCTAGTTTTAGATCAATTCCTTCATATTATACTTCATGGTCTTCACTATATCCTCTTTTAGTAGAGCCTTCAATCAATTCCCTCTATCTAAAGCTCCTCTTGAAGAACAACACCCTAAACCATTCCTAACTTTTAGAGATCCAAAAAAAGAAGGTTTAGAAGAATAAGAAGAAGAAGTTGAGGATATAGGAGATTAATAAGAGGAAGAAGGGATGACTAGAAGACATCCTTTCCCAACCTTAAACACCCAAAATCCAATTAAACTCCCTACATATGATCCTATTCCTCTCAATGCTACCAAAATTCTCCCTAATTTCAATGGAGAAAGTCCTATTACCCCATCTAAGAATATTAGGGACATTTCAAACTTTTAAAATTTCCATAATATCACCCAAGCTAACATAGATATTAGAATACTTGTCATGTCTCTAAAAGTTAAGGCACTTGATTGGTAGAGGACATTTGAAGGTGGTTGTATTACTAATTGGGGTGGATTTGGAGAGTTATTGGTAAATAGGTTGGAGAATAAGAGTGACCATACTTCACTAATTCCCCAGTATAATGTGATAAAGATAGGTCCTAATGAATCCATGAGAGATTTCAATGAAAGATTTAAAAGAACATGGCATATGTTGCCACCTATCATGAGGCCTCCTCCAAGCTTCGTATTCTCCACCTATCTCAAGGTTATTGGCACTGATGTGGTATTGATGTTACAATTAATGGGAGGATTTAATTTACCCAAGGCATATGAGATAGCTAATGAAGCTAATAATAGTTTGATACAAGCTAGGAAGTTACTTCCAAGAGTCTCCATGCCCTTTTTGTCTCATAATTCAATTAAAACCCTAAGCATAGCACAAATCCCCAATACCAATGTTAAACCTAGAACCACTCCAAAAAAGGTGGATAATGTTATAGATAAGGATGAGATGATTTGGTCTTTGCAAGCCCATCTCAAACAAGTACAAATGTATGCAAGTGATCCACCCAATCCTTAATACTATCCTCAACAAGGCTATAGACCTCCACCAAAATACAATAACCAAGGAAGAGGTAAAGGTAAAAAAGGTTTAAATAGGCCACCCAATGCCTATAATCCTGATTTTACTCCCTCCACAAGGGTTGTTGTTCCAGTCCACACAAATCTAGTTCAAGGAGAGGAACATTTGGACCATTGGGGGCAATTTCAAGGTCAATTTATACATAATGGTGGAGAAGATAATCAAGATTTGTTAGCTCAATAAGTAGCTACTCCTTATGTTATAGAAAAAGAAAAAACTCTTGTACAAAGGGATGTTCAAGGAGAAGGTAGTAGCCAAAGTACTGGTTTTATGAATTTCTAAGTAGAAGACAATTATGTGTTAAATCAAAATACAACAGTTGCAGCCAACACAAGTTATAAAAAGAGTTATTTAAGAGATACTCCAGTAACATAAGTGACTCTAAGTAATTCCTCTCTAAGGCCACAAAGTATAAGTACCAATGTAATAGATCCTACTAGTCACACTACTCCTCAAAGTTAGAATGTGAGCAAGGTTTCCAAACCTCCAATACTACAAGTTTAAACTCCCTCATTACCTTCAATAATGTAATAAAAGTTAATTAATCCCCATATAAACATTATTTACTCTTTGAATAGTGCCAAGACTAGAATATCTCTTTGGGAAATCTTGAAAATGTCTGGTCAAAAATAATTCCTACAAGAACAATTTGCCAATATCAATGTAGCCCCTCAAGCTCAAAGGTACCATGGTGTGGCCCTTGTTAACATGCCAAGTCATGTCTTATATCCCTCCACAAAATATAAAAATCCTCCACCTTTCTACCTCACACTCATTATAATAGATAAATTGGTTCACAATTGTATTGTGTATAGTGGAGCTAATACCACGGGTATGCCTAAGGTGTTGCTGACAAGTTGGGACTAAAGTATGAGCCTCATAATAAGGGGGTATTACAACTTTATGGAACTCTATAAAATATTGTGGGGTTAGTTAAATGTTTTAAATTTTTTTTGCATGATTTTCCAAGTTTCCCCATCTTACAAGATATTATGGTGGTTGATCTTCCATCTCACTTTGCTATTTACTTGTCAAGAGACTTCATGACTTAAATTGGAGGGTACCTTTTAGCTGACTAGGCTTTTTTAGATTTTATAACAATATATGGAGCTAAATTAACTATAATAACACATCCCTTGGTAAGATTCCACATTGAACCATAAGTGGAGGCAAATTCAAATCAAAATTGTATAATTAATGAGCAAGAAGAAGGTGCCATTGATGGTGAAGCATCCTCCCCCCTTGAAGGTATTTATAATATTTTATTTTATGAGTATGGTATTGAAACATTTGAACATGATCCCTATTCATCCATATAAAAAATTATTTGGGAGTCTATTTTATGCATGAGAAAAATACTCCTATGCCTTCACTCACTAATGAAGATCATGAACTTGAAGGGATAAGGGAGATGTTTTTTGAAGGCTCTAGAAGCAAGGTAGGGGAAAAATTTGGTGTCATGTTGGTTTATCCCTCAAAGAATCAATATTACTCTTCATATATATTCCATTTCAATTCTACTTGAAATGTGGCAAAATATGAAGGCTTGGTTCATGGTCTCCAATGGGCAAAGAGAAAGGGAATCAAGAATTTGAAGGTCTACGGGGATAGTGAATTAGTCATACACCAAGTGAGAAACCAAGATTAAACTAAGAATCCTTTGCTTAAGTCCTAAAATCATATGCTATGGTATATACTTTAAATTTTTGATGTTTTCAACAACAACCTATACTAAGAGATTCAATTAAACATGTTGATAGGTTGGCTATCATAGGAGCAGATTTTGACATAGTTATTGATGTAAGGAAAGAGAAGAATCAATATCATATCAAGGTCATTATGTGACCTTCTATTCCAGATAATGAGGTGTCATGGAAAGTGTTTGAAAATTATAAACACATTTCACGTTTCTTACAAAATGAAGTAGAATTCTCTTCAAAGAATCAAAAAAGGTTTCACAATCGGTATGGAGAGCAAGTCATTCAACTAAGGACAAAAAATATACCTAAAGGGTTGGTCACCCTAGAGATTTTTTTCAATGAGGATGATCAAAAAAGGAAGGAAAGATTGAGCATGTCCATAAAAGAATAAAACTATAAAAAATTCATGATCTTCAAAGACAAACTCTTGAAAATTGGTAAGGTATGTTCTCCATCTAAAAGGCAAGCTTTTGTTGAATTATATAAAGATTTCCATGATATATGTGCTTGGGAATATAAGGATTTGAATGGTTTTGACCCTAGTCTATCTCATCACACTATTGAGTTAGAACCTGGAGATAAACCATTTAGGCAAAAACAAAGGCCTATCAATCCCAAGACATAGGAACTCATGAAGAAAGAACTTACCAAATTGATTGAATCTAGAATTATCTTTCCTATCAATCACTCAACTTGGGTAGCTAATCTTATACTTATCTAAAAGAAGAGTGGAGAGATTAGACTTTGTGTGGATTTTAGAGACCTTAATAAGTTGTCTCTCAAGGATCATTATCCATTACCTTCCATGGAATAGATCCTGCAAGTTGTTTCAAGTTCTTAATGTTTTTCACTTCTTGATGGATACTCAAGTTATAACCAAATATTAGTGAATGAAAATGATAAATTTAAGATAGCCTTTACTATAAAATGGGGAACCTTTACCTATAAGAAGATGCCTTTTGGTTTGTCTAATGCTAGAGCTACTTTCTAAAGGGTAATGGACATGGATTCTAAGGGTTTGATCAATGAGATATTGCTTGTGTACTTTGATGATATAACCATTTTATCAAAAGATGTTAATGATCATCTGAAACATCTAAGGCAAGTGTTTAATAAGTGTAGAGAGTATGGAGTATCTCTTAATCCAAAAAAGTGCATCTTTGTTATCCATGAAGGTAAGCTATTAGGTCATATTATTTCAAAATAAGGTTTGTCTATTGACCCTGAAAGGATTGAAGCTATCTAAGGTTTGTATTTGCCTCTACAAAATAAATGTTTACAAATTTTCTTGGTTAAGATCAAATTTTTAAGAAGATTTATTATAGGATTTGCTACTCTAGTGAATCTTATCACATCCATGCTCAATAAAAACCAAGATTTTGCTTAGACAAAGGAAGGTGAGAACAATTTTCAGGTAATAAAACAAGTAATTGCCCAATCTCCCACTCTCTTGAACCCAAATTTTTCTAAGGATTTCATACTCTATATGTTTGCTAACCTTGACATAATCTCAGCTATGATTATTCAAAAGAATGATGAGGAAATTGAACAACCCATTGCATTTTTTAGTCAAGGATTGGAGGGTTATGAGGTCAAGTACACATTTGTTGAGAAGAAAGCTCTAGATGTGATAAGAGGTTTGAAACAATTTAGGCACATGGTTTCAAATAATTGGATACATGTCATGGTCTCTCATCCTATTACTAGAGAGTTCCTCCTAAGTAAAGACCTTAATGATAAAAGATTTGGGTGGATCACAAAATTAATGGAATATGATGTTGATATCAAGGTAAAAAACTTGGTAAGAGGAAAGGGGTTATGTGAGCATCTAGCTTTAAATCTTAAAGGGCCAAGGGAAGAAGTCTTGGTCAATCAAGCTCATCCTCAACCATCTGGTCACATACCAATTCAAAGTTAGACATAAGATATCATCAACTTTCTCCAAAATGATAAGTGTCCCAACGGCTTGAACAAGTCTCAAAGAAGGTATTTTAGATTACAAACCATTCCTTATTGTCTTGTAGATTGTATTCTCTTTTATAAAGATGTGAATGGTGTGTTATTGAGGTGTGTTAACAATGATCAGCTTGGTATGTTGTTGGAAAAGTTTCCTGATGGTGTAGATGGAGGTTATTTCTCCCCTAAAACAATAGTAGTGAATATAATGAGTGCTAGCTATTATTGGCCTAGCCTTTTCAAGGATTGCTACAATTAGGCTAAGATGTGTCCTCAGTGTGCCTTCTTTATAGGAAAACAAAATCTTACAGCCCTTCCATTGAATCTTATCCAAGTAGACCAGCTTTTCATGTAATGGGGCTTTGATTTCATTGGTATGATTAATCCTCCATCAAGTGTTACACACAAATGGATATTGACTACAATTGACTACTTCACAAGATGGTTAGAAGTTGTTTCATAGAAAGAGGCAAGTGAAAATGCTATCTTGGAATTCTATGAAAGCATCATCACAAGGTTTGGAGTTTCCTATACTATCATTTTTTATAATACACTTACTTTTATGAGTGCTAAAATTTTTTATTGGGTAAATAGGAATGGTGTTTACTTGATTACCTCATCTAACTATTATCATCAAGGTAATGGATTGGCTAAGTCTACCAATAAGAATATCATCAAGATTATCAAGAGAACATTGTAAAATAATCAAAGGCATGGCACACCAAGTTGAAGATAGCCTTATGGACTGACAAGATCACTCTGTTTCTATTCAAATTTTGCTTTCAGATTCAAGGAAGAATTAAGAAACTAAAGAAGGAATGGTCAAGGCTTGTATGTACCTGGATATAGTCTGTGCACCATAATCCAGACACTGTGAGTACTCCTCTTTGGCTATGGAGGAATGACACCTGCAAAGAAAAGAAACTTGGACAAAAGAAGGCATTAAATGGATAGATGGTGGGTTGCCAAGCGAAAGCTTGATCCCAGAAGTATGAAGACTTCCTTAAGGGATATAAATCCACTAGTCAATAAAAAGAAGTGTCTGATAAACAACAGAATGATAAAGAATTGAAATGATAAAAGATGGAATGAAAAAGGGAAGCAAAGGCTTACTTGAAAGAAGCTATCGAACTGGTCACAGTCATCGGCATTGGTGGTTCTACCGGTGTCGGTTGGTTAAGGTGCCAACGTCAGTTAATATGCCGATGTCGGTTGGGGTAGTGACCGGTGTCGATAGAGGCAAAGGTCTTTGGACAAGGTCTAGTTAGGTCTGTGGTCCGTGGACAGAGTCTGGTCAGGGTCTAGGTTTATTTGAGTGGTCTTGAGACAAAGTTTTGGGCTTGGTTGAATGGTCTGGGGTCTGGGTTTGAGAGTCTGATTGAATGGACAGAGTGTATGGTCTGACAGAGGATAGAGGCAATAGGGAGATGGAGAGGTAAAGATTCTGGTCTGGCTTGGTTAACAGTCTGGTTTGGGGAGAGGGAATGCTAAATCTAATTCATAATACTTAAAAGCAAATGACTAGAAAACACAAAGAAAACACAGACAATATACTTACCTGTGCCTTGTTGAGGGTGTGCTACTGATGATTCCCATACCCATGATTGATGTAACCTATGTGGAGAACCTGTTGCTGATGGAGAACCTTGAAGCTATTGCTGCACCTGAGGGAGAGAGTGAGAGGCTTGACTGAGAGATTTCATAGATTGACGGATGGTTGAAGACTAAAGATTGAAGGATTCATGATTTGCTTCCAGAGATTAGCCGATTTCTGATTGGGATCTGTCAAAGAGTCAGAAAAGTTGGTTAAGTATAACCAACGTCGGTGATTCCACCGGCATCAGCCGACATTTGACTGACGTCGGCGGGGTTAGAACGGGCAAAATGAGCCACTAAGCCCATTTTTCATCCGCCAAGTGCACTATCCATTGGAGAATGTCGATGGTTGGGCTAAATACGCACGAGAGTTTGTTAGGCGGTTAGAGAGAAGTAGGAATAGGTCTTGGGTGAGTCATAGGATGGGAATTAGTCCAAGGCGAGGTGTCCTAGGTGAGGTATCATGGGTGATGTGTCCAAGGAGGGGGTTAATTCAAAATACGTTTATTATTTTAAATTAGTAATTTTTAGGAATGGGTTAGGAATGGACCAAGGGGGAAGGTGACCAAGGGTTAAACACTATTTAGGTGTCTACATTTGCCCATTTTTGTCTTGTTGGTTGCTCTAAATGAACTGCAAGACAAAAATAGGAGTCAGTTGCCCCAGGTATGGGATAAAGTTTGATTTCGTCTTGTTGGTTGTTCAAGTGAACTGCAAGACAAAAATAGGTGAGGGTTGGTTGCCCTGATTATGGATGAGGTATCCCCCCTCAAAGCAGTAGACGAGAGAAGGGAACCTGGAATCAGGTGCTAATTTGACAGAGAGTGGATGAAAAGAGTGAAGATAGAGTGAGAATGCTACAAAAGTTGTGATTGTGCATATACCACTTCACGAGGATGGTCAGGTTAAATTTTTGCAGGTCGAGGGTCAAGGAGTGCCAAAATTGAAATAATCGGTCCCCAGCATTTAGTCATCTGCTAATTGGGTTATTCAATCTAAGCTAAAGCTCCAATGGTCATCGTGTTCCAGGTATCCCAGGCTTAGGAAGTGCTCCCAAAAACATGAAAAAGTCACAAGTAGTGCAGATCAAATGGCTTGCGATCCTATACTTGTGAAGGTCAAAAGTTTGTACACAATTTTGCTAACCAATCATGAGGTAGCATATATGCAAAAACAACCAAGGCAGAATCACTTTGGAAGTAGTCACGGTTAAAGGAGATGGTCATGATCTCCAATGTCTGGTGGTCGATGGATGGAGGCAGAAGTAATCCAAGTGTGCCCCAGGGGGCCAAAATGACGTGGTCTGGAGGACTGACTGATTGGGGCATGATTTTGGTCATGGTGAAGAATTTTTTAAAAAAAAGGTTTGAATATTGTCGACATCGGTTATAAAACTGATGTCAGAGACATAAAGGGACCGACGTCGGCAGTGTATCGGCCGACGTCGGCGGCCTAGGGCATGATTATACCGATGTCGGCAGCCTGCCAAATTTGACAAAATTGGATTGGCAGCCCACCAAAAGTCATTTGCTACTTGTTGACTAAGAGAAAAAAGAGCTCTAGAGCTGATTGAGTGAAAGTGACCCAGAGCTGACTGAGGAGCTGTGCGAGGTGGCAGAGGAACATTGGTGAAGAGAAGGAGTCGATTGGATGCTGCAGGGACGTGTGTGGGCTAGCAGGAGCATGCAGAGTCATTGGCATGAAAGAGATGGCAGAGGGGAGTAGAGGACCAATGGGAGGTCCACCACCAGTGGCACCCATGGTGCCACCATGTCGATGACGCCGTGATAAGGTAGGAGGGCCCTGAACTCTATTTGGATTGTTTGCGTTTTGAATTTAGTTTTTGAAATTTTAGTTGCTTTAGGTAGAAATCAAGGGGGGAGGGTAGCTAGGAAGGTGGGTAAAGGGTCGGTAAGAAAGATTAGGAGTCTTTTTAGAGGGTTTTGGGGGTGTAGGGGTTAAAAATGGGGAAGCCCTAATTTTTAGGACTCACCCCGTTCGGCCCTAGGGCCGAACCAGTCGCCAACATCGGCGGGTTCGCCGGCATCGGCCGACCAGTGACCGACATCGGTCACTAACCTGCCAACGTCGGTCAGTAAGTGACTGACGTCGATTAGGTGAGTGTTGTCACTGGCACACTAACCAATGTTGGTGGCTACCTGGTCAGAAAGAGTGGTGAAAAATGGTCAAGTCGAAAGGTCAAAGCGATGCCAAGGGCTTCTCAGGTGTTGGGTTAGGCATAGATGGTTAGAATGGTTGGTAAAATAGAAAGAGTAGAAATAGTTTTAACATGAGATTGACTGTGGATGGATGCAGGCGAGGCAGACTCTAATGCTGCTTGATCACCTCTCGACCTTGCTGACATGAATGGACAGAGGTGTGATAGTCGAGGAGTGGGCACAGATGAGTGCAGTGGGGCTAGGCGGTCTGAGATGCTACTGTAGAGTGGCGATGTGAGTCTCATGGTGGCATTGATCGAGCGGTGGAACCATGCCACCAACACCTTCCCTCTGCCCACAGGCGAGATGATGGTCACGGTCAAGGATGTGTACCAAATTTTGTGGCTGCCGATACACGGAGCTGACATCTTTGTGTGCTTGAGAGAGGCACATGATATACACATGGTCACGCTGTTTGGGGAGCACGTCACAGAGATGAGCTACCATTCAGCCAGTTTTGCTTATGAGCCTTTGTATGTAGTGGATGAGAGTGCACATCGGCTAGCGGTTTTGATGATGATCGGCATCACAATCTATGCATTGTTGGATGCGGAGGGAGGCAGGTTCCCGGTGGCCATGACCGGGGTTTTGATGGACATGCTGGAATAGTAGACAATGTTTGCCTGGGTGCCCATCTTTTTGGCCTAGGTATACAGAGAGCTATGGGGCATCAGTCGGCAGTGACGGTACAGTCTGTGTGTAGGCCACCTTCTGCACTGTTGGGCATACGAGCATATTGTGGTTACCCGACCTCTCAGCCTCCTAGTGGCGATCCATGCCTGGTTCAGGGTCAGATTTAGGTGATGGCATGAGGTGATGGCATAGATGTGGCTGGCCGAAGTGGTCAGGGATATTGATCACTACCAAGGAGTACTGGAGGCCCTGATTCTAGTAGATATCGTTTGGAGATCATACTTGGTATATCCAGCGTTCAGAGACCAGGGCGAGTTGATGGTCGGGACTCAGAGCATGCGATGGGTCAGAGGTAGGTGAGCTGGTGAGCTCAAGAGGATCCCAGCAAAGAGAGTGTGGTGCTAGTATAGGCTGCTACAGGATGTACCTCCCACGTTCCCACAGTACAGGTGGGATGATATAGAGGCACCGCTCCCACTGCCAGAGGAGACAGAGGAGCCAGATTTTGAGGAGTTGCCAGCAGGACTTGGGATAGCCGACCCAGGGTGTACAGAGGCCTACACAGCATGGTGGGCAGGGTAGAACACAGGCATACAGGTGGGTCCCTAGCCAAATTTGTAGGCTGTCACGAGGGAGTGGGATACAGCCCGCGAGGAGAGGGACACTGCATGACAGGAGAGAGACGTGGCTCAGGCCCAGGTCACAGTTTTGTAGGGATAGTTGGCAGGGGTTACAGGGTAGCTGATTGAGATGATAGGTCGGGTGGCAGCATTGACAGGGTAGGTCTCTCTGTTACAGGGGCAGCTGGCTGTAGCCTAGGCATAAGAAGTGGTAGGTCAGAGCTTTGGAGGGTAGGGCCCATTGCAGTAGCCATCTCAGCAGCTGACATTTTCACAGGGGGCAGGACTGTCAGCATCAGTGCACCTAGGTTAGCCACAGCCACAGGGGTCAGGATAGGGCATAGCAGTAAGGTAGATGGGTCCACCACAGACTGTATCTCTAGTTAGATACAGTGATGCGCTGGACGAAATCGCTTATTATGAGAGGGCCATCAGGGGGTTCCCTCAGATACAACGATACTTAGAGATGAGGGCAGAGTAGAGCCGACAGCGGTCTATGTCTCGAGCGACAGCTTCTAGGTCTCGCAGATGACACAGATCAGAGGGGGGAGAGGATACAGCATCTTCCCAGCCACCGCCACCGCCACCACAGCCACAGCCTTGAGGGCAAACCTAGAGATTTTATTTTTGATGTATATACCAGCTTGCGAGCCGTTGATGCGAGATGTATGAGAGAGAGATAGAGGCACAGAGTTGTGCGATTGTAAAAATTATTTTGATATATATATGATGATGGTTTTGGATCATTGATGTGTTATGGATGTTGTTGAATGTTTAATGTATTCAGCATTTTTGATTATGATGGTGATGCATGTTTTGATATTATGTTTATGATTATAATGTTATGATGATTAAATGTGATGATGATAATGTTATGGTTAATGATTGTAATGATGATGATTAATATAATGATGTGTTGTGATAATGTTAATAATGAGAATGATCATGACTTTTAGATTAGATGATGATGCATAAGGATTATGTGATAGTGATATTTATGTTATGACTTTCGGATTATATGATGTGAATGCTTAATGTGTGATGATGATAATGTGTTTGTGATTAATGATTATGATGTAAATGATGAAAATGATTATGCTAAAGATTATGAAAATATGTGATTGGTTGTGATGTGATTGGCAGGTGACGAGAGAAAGAGATGGAAGAAAGTGACGAAGAGAAAGGCCGAGCTAATCCCAGAAGACCCCATGTCAACTGAGTGCTACCTACATAGCCCTTGTCGTTAGGGCCTCAGGCCAATGTAGTTCTCCCAAGAAGGGAGGAAAAAGATCGAAGTGGTTGATTTTGGTCACAATAAGGATATAGCATTTCTCATATGTCTGAGGGTACATTCTTGAAATGATAAGGAGGAGATGATGCTACAGTGTTTTCCAAATGGTGTAAGCTGTAACATTGGTCAGGGTTTTTCATCCCTAGCAACTATCCATATTCATGATGGATGTCTGCTAAGAATGAATTGAGGTCTATTTATGCTTCAGCAAGTATTGGTTTATGCTTAACATAAATTGTGTGGTTGATAGTTTCCATGTGTATTGATGTCTATGGAAAGCAGAGTGATTAGGCTATGTGAGTGGTTTGAAAAGAGTCGGATTGAATTGTTTTGACAAATGATGTGGTTGAATGTGACCAAAGTATAGGCAGAAAGTAAAAGGCATAAGCGCCCTTTTATTGACAAGGACCAAAATGACAGCATAGATAGGGGTTGTTCGAACGAAGAGCCCCATTTATGCGTTGCCTCATTGACCATAGTTATGTTAGAGCGGTAATCGAATCACTTTTGACATTAAAGTGAGCTCAAAGTCCCTTGAGTAGGTGATATGATAGGAGGAAAAAGGGTAACCCATTTTTAGAGTATGGATAACTTTGCCCCTTTGTTAGAGGAGACCTTGAGACAACTACAAGTCAAGTCCATGCCCTTTGTTTTTTTTTTTTTTTTTTTTGAAGCAGACTGATCAATGCGGGAAGTCCACATAAAGATGTCACTTGTTTTGCTTGGTGGTCATATATGTGAAGCTGATCGATGTGGGAAGCTTCTAAGAAAGTGCTATTTGTAGCAAGATTTAGTCATAGCCATCCTTCGAGGGAGTGGTCTATACTTTGATTTATAGATTGAAGGGCTTTTGAATAGCTGTCCTTCAAGGGAGCAGTCTATTAATTACAGCAATGATAGTGCAGATGTCCTTCGAGGGAGCAGTCTACTTTTTGGTTTGATTTTGTGACCGTGGATATTTTGACATCTTGATTTAGTTTTGATAGAATATTGAGTCATGGACAAGACTTATAGAAGATCAAGGTCTCCCTTTTATTAGGATGAAGCATCAATATGTCATAAAAGGGTTGTAGAGGATTTTGTTAAGGGAAAAAGGGTGAAATGGATTGAGGATTAAAAGGACAAGGATTGCTCAAGGGACGAGCTGAAGTTAAATGTCAAGTGGATGAGTACTCGACTAACAGTAGAATGGTCATAGATGCAAAGCATTAAGGGGCTCAGGTTCTGGTCGGCCTTCAAGAGAAGACAGAAGATAAGTCCCTAATCCATACTTGTGTGTGATGATATAAGGTCTGAGCTAATTAGGAGCAAATTTGCCTCGTTTACTCCATTCCATATTGGTCACATGTTGGTTCTCTTTGAGGACAAGGTCTCTGATATTGAAATCTCGTTCTCTCAGAGTTTTATTATAGGCGCGCTTGATGCGATTTTGATAGACATGGAGATGATTAAGGGCAGCAAGATGACGTTCGTCAAGTAACTCAAGTTGAGCTAATCAATCATGATGAAAGTCATCATTAGAAAGAATGTCATGGAGTGAAATGTGAAGAGACGGGATCTATACTTCGAGAGGTAAGATAGCCTCTGTTCCGTACACTAAAGAGAAAGGAGTAGCACCCATAGAGGTTCGGATGCTAGTGCGGTAGGCCCACAAAGTGAAGGGTTTTTGAACGTGCCAATCCCTTCTAGTGTCGTTGACCACCTTCATGAGAATTTTAGTTAGGATTTTGTTAGAAGCCTCAGCCTGCCCATTTGCTTGTGGGTAGTAAGGCGAAGAAAAGCTGAGTTTGATGCCAAATGAGTCGCAGAGTTTTTGGACGGTCTTGTTTTTAAAGGACTTGCCATTGTCGGTAATGATTTTGTGAGGTACATCAAAATGACAGATGATGTGGGTGTTGATGAAGTCGACAATCTTGTCGGATTTTGTGGAGACAAGAGGAATAGCTTCCACCCACTTAGTGAAATACTCGGTGGCAGTGATGATGGACTGATGACGAAGAGATGAATGAGGGTTAATCTCGCCGATGAGATCTAAGCCCGATTGTGAAAAAGGCTAGAAATCCTGAGTGACTTGTAAGGTGTGACTGGGGAGATGAAGCAAGTTAGCATGCTGCTGACACTTGATGCAATGCCGAACATAATCGCTATAGTCTTGATGAAGAGTGGGCCAATAATAACCCAGGTGAAGGATGCACTTGGCAACCGAGTTACCACTGAAGTGTCTGCCACAAATCCCGTCATGGGCTTGTTTAACAGCATGAGAAGCTTCAGTGGAGTTTAAACAGTGAAGAAGAAGGATGTCAAAACCTCTTTTATAGAGAAGGCCCCCTAGCATGGTATAGCGAGCGGTGCGCTTGATGAAATCCCGTTGTGCATTGCTAGAGAGGTTGGGAGGAATGATAGAATGAGCCAAGTAGTCCTCAAGTTGTTTATACCATACATCTTGTGAACTAGAGTCTATGGTGTGGACGAGATTGATTTCAATGGAAATGTATGAAGGCAATGGCACACGATGTACCATGACATAAATTCTTGATGAGGATGATGATGAAGAAGAAATATGAGAGGCGAGGGAAGCCATGGTGTCAGCAAACTTATTTGTCGATCGAGGAACAGTCTACAATAAGTGATGGTCAAAAGATGCTAGAAGAGTGTCAACACAGTGCTTGTATCTTTGTAAAATTTCATTTTTATAAAGATATGAACCATTGATTTGATTGATGACAAGTTGTGAGTCACTGAAGATGTTGATGGTCTTGATGTTTAAACAAAGGGCAGTTTGAAGTCCCAAAATTAAGGCTTCGTATTCGGCCATATTATTGGTACATTCAAAGTTGAGTTTAAAAGACAGAGGCATGGGTTCACCTTCATATGGAATGAGGATGACCCCTGCACCCCCACTGAGTTGACATTTAGAGCCATCAAAAAACATCGTCATTTGGTAGAATGTGTCATCAGTCGAGAGAGTGGCGATAGATTCATCGGGAAACTTGCACTGAGAAGGTTGATTGTTGAGAAGAGGGGCATCCGCTAGTTGGTCAGCGATTGTTTGCCCTTTTATAGATTTTTGCTGGACAAATTCTAAGTCAAATTCAGCAAGAAGTATGAGCCAACGAGCCATACGCTGGTTTTGATATGGTTTGGAATGCATGTATTTAAGGGGATCAGTGTGAGTGACGACAAAGGTTTTGTGATTGAGAAGATAATGATGGAGCTTGGTAGTGGCAAAGACTAATGTCAAATAGAGTTTCTCGGTATGAGTATACCGAGTTTCATAGTTGACAAGTGTTCAGCTTATGTAATAGACTGCTTGCTCATGGTGTTGCTCGTCTCGATGCGCGATCATGGCACCTAACGAATGATTGGTTGCTGAGATGTAGAGGTAGAAGGGTTGGTCATCTTTTGGTGGAATAAGGACTGGTGGAGAGACCAAATAGCGTTTGAGGGCTTTAAAAGCCTCTTGGCAATCTTTATCCCATTTAAAGGAGATGTCCTTCTTGAGGAGGTGATGAAAGGGTTGGCAACGGTCAGAAAGTTGTGAAATGAAATGGCGGATGGATTGGAGCTTCCCTTGTAGACTGCAAAGTTGCTTGAGATTAGTTGGAGGTGGCATTTCGAGGATAGCACGGATTTTGGTAGGATCTATCTCGATGCCATGAAAAGAGACAATGAATCCCAAGAGTTTTCCTGAGAGGACCCTAAAGACACATTTCTTGGGGTTAAGATGGACCTGATACTGAAGAAGGTGAGAGAAGATGATTTTGAGGATAGTCAAATGGTCGCGATGAAGTTTAGACTTGCCAAGCAGGTCATCGACATAGTCTTCCATGATTTTGTGGAGGAGATCATGAAAGATGTAAGTCATGGCACGCTGATATATGGCACCTACATTTTTTAGACCAAAAGGCATGACTCGATAGCAGAAGGTTCCCCATGGTGTAATGAAGGTGGTTTTGTGCTGATCTTCTGGTGCAATCAGGATTTGGTTATATCCTAAAAATCCATCCATGAGTGATAACATCTCATGGCCAGTCATAAGATCAACAAGTTGGTCAATGTTTGGAAGAGGAAAGTCATCTTTGGGACAAGCTAGGTTAAGGTCGCGATAGTCTGTACAGATCTGGACCCCCCCAGTCACCTTGGTGACAGGAACGATGTTAGAGACCCACTACAAATAATCGATGGGTTGGATGAAGGAGACAGAAAAAAGGTGCTGAAGCTCTTCTTTGACAAGAAGTGCAACACGAGGATGCATTTTGTGAAGCTTCTACCTAACAGGTTTAGCCTCTGGGTTTGTGACAATGTTATGAGTGGCAATGTTAGGGTCGATGCCAGGCATGCCAGCGTAGCTCCAGGCAAAGGCTTTGTGATTGTCTGATAGAAATGTGGTATAGTCGATCTGCTCCTAGGTGTCTAAAGACTGACCAATCTTTAAGACATGAGGAACATCAAAATATGAAACGTTAATGTCAATGGTTGATTCATTTAACATATCCTGTGTTTCAGAAGGGAGGGAGCGCTGAATGAAAGAATCATCGGCACCCATATAGGTAAGAATGGCATCATCGTCTATGCAGTGGACTGTGTTGATGGTTGTCGATTCATCGTCTATCATGCTAGGATAAATGAGAGGGAGAGATTTGGGAACCCCATTGAGTTGATAGGTTAGGGGTTCCAAATGGATGGTGTTTATGTAAAAAAAAACTAGGAGGGATAGAAACCACCGACTCCGTAGGTGAGGATGGAAGAATAGTCGAGTCTGGAAGAGATTAGTCGATGGTTGGTTCGGGGAAAAGGTTTTTGGAAGCCTCAGTGGGTTCTTGGAAACCCAGTCCATACCATTTCTTGGCATTATCATCATTGGGTGGTTTGATAGGCCGATGGGAGCCTTGTTCGTAGCGCCCAAAGCCAAAACCCTTCCATGCACACCTATAAAGGTAGGTATGTGCAAAGGTGGCGTTGCCAAGAAAGGAGAAATTGGATGTGAATATTTGAGGCAAGGAGGAAGGATTTGATTCAGTAGGATCTTGATCCAACCCCCCATAGATGAGATTGGTTCGAAGGCTAGGAGGACCATAAGGAATGACCATTCTGATCTGACAGTCATAGCTTGGGTTTTGATGAAGCTATCCATACTCTTGAGGAGTTTGGAACATGTCTAGAGTAAGTAGGTGATATTCCCCCAGTGAAAGTCTTTAGAAGATATCGTCCATGGGGTCCTTAGTTGTTAATTGAGAAGATGATGTGGTAGCAACCGCTGTTTGTGTACTAGTTGACGCTTCTGCGGATGGAGACGATGTTTGGGTTGATGCCTTGAGTGGGATAAGAACGTCGTTGGGGCGATAGGTTGTGTTACAAGTCTTAAAAGGGGATGGGTCAGTAGGAATGACATGGACTTGTTTATCGTGTTCAAATTTGACACAACGGTGAAGTGTTGAAGGGACGCAAGCCATGGCACGGATCCAGGGTCGCCCTAATAGCATGTTATATTGGAATTCTCCCTCAATGATGTAGAAGAGCTCTGATATTTTGCATGGACCAATGCGGATATGTAGGACAATAGTGCCAATAGTGTTAGCGGTGGTGTCATTAAAGGATCTAAGGATTGCGTCAGTTTTTGACACGCAATTCTTGGGAAGAGCCAATTGATCAAAGGCATGGGTGGAAATGATATTAATGCTAGTGCCCCCATCAATCATAACTCATTTAATACGGGTTCAATCAACGTAGGCTGTGATGAAAAGGGCAGCGTCCTGATCTTCCAAGGTAGAGGTAGGAATTTTAGAATTACTGAAAGTGATGGAGGCGACGGGGGATAAAGAATGGACTAAGGCAGTAAGTGGTTGAGGGTCTTCAGGTTGGACCTCAGCTGCCTATAGGGCTTTGATTAGAGCTTGGCGATGCTGGGGGAGCTTTGGATAAGGTCATATAGGGTCATCTTCACAGGCGTTTGGTGAAGTTGTTTTATCATAGATTCTGTGATTGTCTTTGAAGAAGGGGGTTGGGACGCACCTAAGATGGAGATCTTGGGTTTCGGTGGTTGAGGTGCCTGGACAAAAGGATAGGTCCAAGGAATAGCAGCTTTTTCTTTTGCCTTGTCCTTTTGTGACCTAGTGGTTATATAGATAGCATTGATTTCAAAGATAGGAGGTGAAGAAGGGGCCATGGCCTATTGGTGAGATGTTGATATGGTTGAAGAGGTTGGATGGGAAGGTGTCGAGGGTCGGTTAAGAGTGTCCTCAAGGAGAAGAGTGTCTTTCTCCATATAGCGATGAATGACTGCCTTGAGGGCACAACAAGTCTCGATATCGTGTCCTGGCATACGATGGTATAAAAAAATCTTCGTATCATCGAACCAAGATGGTTTTGACCCGAGGGGTTGGAATGGCTTGATAAAAGGAAGGGTAATGCTAGAAGTTTGCAAAAGTTGGCATAATATCAAAGCATATGAACCTACTAAGGGGTCTGTGCTTGTTGATGCATGACGCATTGGTGACTTCTGCTTGGGGGATGTTGAAGAAGGTTTTCATACCACCTTTTGGTTTGATGGTGCGGTGACAGGTGAAGACGACACTTCCTTTGTGAGAGGTGCCGAATTTTTGAGAGGGGGTTGACTTGTGGTTGGCAAAGGAAGTAATGGAGGTAATTTGTGTTGGTTAAGGGTCAGAGTAGGAAGCACGCCGATTAGGGTAGAAGGATGAGGACCTAAGATGGCGGGCAAAGTTGACAGTGGAGGAGGGGTTCACTTCTGTGGTTTGGCAGTCTTCTTCGACTTGGTTGGAAGACTACTTTTGGTTGAGGTCTGGTCTAAATCCACCTTCACTTGCGGGTGAGTGAGGGTAGAAACAAGATGAATGCTGAGTGACTTGATCAATTTAGATTGGGTAGATGCAGGTTTAAAAGTGGGAGTCTGGTCTTTGTTCAGAGTCTTGGGAGATTCTGCCTTGGGAGGATTGGCAGCATGAGACGAGAGGACATAGGAATGTTGAAGAACTTTAAGACGCTCCCACAATCCTTGATGCTCCACTTTATTTGAAGGGAGAAGTTCTAATTTCTCCACTAGTTGGGAAAATGGTTGAGAGGATGTTGGATGAGGTTGGGATCCTTGAGAAGATGTGTTAGGTGTGGCAGTAGTTTCGGACCCAAGGTGTGTGGGAGTTATAACTAGATTGTCGTTGGTCGAGGAAGATGGAGAGTCAGGTTCTTCTCTTGGTGGAGAAGGAACTGGAGAGTGTGACTCCTCAAGCGGATAAAGGGTAGGGATTATGGTGCCCTCCACTTGCGGTCAAGGAGTACGTAAGGTCAGGTCCTCCATAGGTAGAAGAAAGGAGGACGGTGAGACCGGTGGTGCCGGTAAGGTTGAGGCATCCTCCAAGATGAGAGAGGTTGACGGAGAACTAACTAGGGAAAGATGTTCATCCACACGTGATGGACTGATAGATGGGTTAACCTCTTGATATTGGTTGGGGATGAAGGGCGAGACCGTATTGACCGTTTGAATATCATGTTCGTGTGTGTTGTCAATCAAGGTCTAGACATTATTTTGGGTTGGTGGATGATTGGGGAATGGTTGCTTGAAGATATCGATGCCCTGGTTTGGAGGTGCATTGGGATTATCTATAATGAGCTCACCCTTTTCAAGCATGTCTTGGATTATGTTTTTAAAGGTTTTACAGTTTCCCATGTCATGACCTTTGACACAGTGGAAATTGCAGAAGTCATTTTCCCTATACCACGCAGGGATGGCGCATGAGGCATCAAATTGTGGCGGTGGTCGAATCTGGGGGAGGTTGAGAATCCCCTGTTTAACAAGTTTTTCCAGTATAGACGCGTATGATTCTCCAAGAGGAGTATACTATCTTTGTACGTATCTCTGCTGGTATTGATGGGTGGCACTTTGAGATGTGGATGGCTCAGGCTAATTGGATGAAGAGGATGAAGGTCTAACGACCACAGCGTTAGCTGAAGCTTTAGACTTAGGATTAGATGATGAAGGTTTAGAAGAAGAAGAGTCATTGGTCTTAGAGTTGGGGTTCTTGCTCTGCAACTTGACTTTATTCTCCTTGATGGCACGTAATTCAAGTTTACGGGCCATTGTAAAGGCTTCGTCAAAGGTACGGAAGGTCTGAACCCTTAAAGTGGAAGAAATATGTTTGGTGCAAGCTCAGGAGAATAGTTCAATAAGTTTAGGTTGAGGTAAGGAAAAGGAGAGTTGATTGATGAGACCTCTCCAGCGAGCAACGAAGTCAGCTATTGATTCATCCTTGAATTGGCAAATAGTGTAAAGGTCTGTGATCGAGACCTTCTTGGTGATGTTAATGGAGAAGTGATCAAGAAAGAGCTGGGCTAGCTGTGTAAATGTGAAGAGGGAATGGCTGGCAATGGAGCTGTACCAGTCAAGCGTAGCACCAGAAAGGGACATAGGAAATGTGCATAAGAGCAATGCATCGTCATGGGCAATAAGGTAACAGGCATGTCTGAATGCTCGTAAGTGTTGCTGTGGGTCTTCCTTGCTTTGAAAGCGAGAAAATTTGGGAAGCTCCCACTGGTTGGGGTATGGTCTAATTGGAACGGAAGGATGAATAGGCTCATTGCAAATTTGCTCGTATGAGAGAGCATTGCGTGAGCCAAAAATGGAAGTCTCTAAGCTAGACATCTTATCCATCAACATTTTGATGATATCTGCTGACGGATTGGTGGGTGGAACGCCCCCTAGATTATAAGGTGCTTGAAAGATATTGGGAGGGGCGTATGACGTGGTTGGTTGCATAGACGCAACATATGGGTAGCTGGTTATTGGAGCGAAAGTTGGAGCCAAGGGCACTTGTGTTACGGGGTTGGTTGGCACAAGTTGGATAGGGGCCGTCAAGGATGGTTGAGGAGTGGCTACGCTTGTTGACGGGTAAACGGTTACTCTTGTGTTGATAGGTGCAAGAGTAGGGGGAATAGAGACTAGTAGGTTTTGGAAAGGTGTGGGGTTTGGTTGAGTGACTTGAGGTTGAGGGAGTACTGGAACCCCCATGGAGGTAGGTTTAGATGGAGTGGTTACGTTTTGAAGGTAAGACACGGTTGGGTTATTGGTGGAGGTGTTGTCTAGTGGCTGAATTATAGGTGCAGTTGATGTGATTCTTGTCTCGACTAAGGAAGTCGGCATCCCATAGATTGGGTTGCCTAGGGAGTCTCACATTTGGCTATGCATGAGATAGTGTTGTAAGGCTTTGACGTTAAGGTCCAAGAATCATGCAAAATCTTGGTCCCCTTCTGGGATAATAGGAGTCTGAGGCAGGGTTGGGCAAGTAGGAGTTCTTTCAGTCTCTGAGTGGAACTCCATTATAGGACTGGTTATAGATGGTGAAGGTGGAAGCGGTTGTTGACTAGCGTGGTCAAGAAGGGCCTTGGTTTGACTGTGTGTCAAAACCATTCAAGGCGAGAAAGGGTCAGGCCTAAGAAAACTGTGTTTTGTCAGTCTCAGAAAACCAAAATAGATGTTTAGACAGCTAGAAAGTTGGATTTTAAGCTTGCTATTTTTTGGAAAAAAGAAAATAGATAGAGACCGATGTCGGTATAAAAACTGATGTCGGTGAAGGAGACTGCCGATGTCAGTCAGATGACCGATGCCGGTACAGAAAAGTTGCTGACGTCGGTTACAGAACCGATGTCAGTTACTGTGTTTTCCAGAAACTCAAAAAAAAGGTTTTTGGAAATGAAAAAGACGTCCTTACTAGCTCAAAAAAGACAGATAAAAATAGAAAATAAGATGATGATAGATAGATCCTAGCATTAAATCCCTAGAAACAATTTTATTAAGATCGTGTGGCTTATGCCTTAATGTTATGTTTGAGGAAGTTGGTTGTAAGAAGGGTCCTAGAATAGGTAATCTAAAGATGGTTTCAGGTATGTTTAGGCGCTCAAAAGTCTGTATTAGGTTCCGTACAAGCCTGGTGCTAAGGAGCAAGCTCCCCTCACTTCACGATTCCAGTGGTTAGCTAGTTTCGCTTAGCCAAAATATACTTTCCCTATAGTTTAGACTCTGCTAGAGAATAGAGTTGGCTTTCCCCTTGGTGGTGAAATCCAAGTAGGATTGTCGGGATGGGTAAGGTATCCGCTGGGTGATGAAATCCCAGTCGGGCCTTGTCTCAAGTGAGTTTGATGTTTAATTGAGTGCACGTGGTCTGGTTGTGTAACATCAAGTGATCTACGATTTATTCAATATGTGGTTTACTAATTACTAAGTGTGGACTAAGAAAATGCAAGAAAGCAAGAAATGGAATGCAGTATATTTTAAAGCCCCAAATCGAAATGTTAAATTGGAATGAAAACAAGTTGGAGAAAGGGTTGAAGAAAATGATTTTTTTGACTAGTCTAGAAATGCAAGAAAAGAAAGAAAAAGTTCTTTTTATTCCTGCTTATGATGTCTTTTTAGAAAAGAAGAAAGAGGTAAAGAGGAAGAAGCCTAATGCACCTAAATGAACAAAGAAGAAATGGAACCCAAGGAAGGCCCTAAAGGGGTCCCACCGGGTGTGCCAGAATGTTTCTATTCAAATTTTGCTTTCAGATTCAAGGAAGAATTAAGAAACTAAAGAAGGAATGGTCAAGGCTTGTATGTACCTGGATATAGTCTGCGCACCGTAATCCAGACGCTGTGAGTACTCCTCTTTGGCTATGGAGGAATGACACCTGCAAAGAAAAGAAACTTGGACAAAAGAAGGCGTTAAATGGATAGATGGTGGGTTGCCAAGCGAAAGCTTGATCCCAAAAGTATGAAGACTTCCTTAAGGGATATAAACCCACTAGTCAATAAAAATAAGTGTCTGATAAACAACAGAATGATAAAGAATTGAAATGATAAAAGATGGAATGAAAAAGGGAAGCAAAGGCTTACTTGAAAGAAGCTGTCGAACTGGTCACAGTCGCCGGCGTTGATGGTTCTACCGGCGTCGATTGGTTAAGGTGCCGACGTCGGTTAATATGCCGATGTTGGTTGGGGTAGTGATCGGCGTCGGTAGAGGCAAAGGTCTTTGGACGAGGTCTGGTTAGGTCTGTGGTCCGTGGACAGAGTCTGGTCAGGGTCTGGGTTTATTTGAGTGGTCTTGAGACAAAGTTTTGGGCTTGGTTGAATGGTCTGGGGTCTGGGTCTAAGAGTCTGATTGAATGGACAGAGTGTATGGTCTGACAGAGGACAGAGGCAATAGGGAGATGGAGAGGTAAATATTCCAGTCTGGCTTGGTTAACAGTCTGGTTTGGGGAGAGGGAATGCTGAATCTAATTCATAATACTTAAAAGGAAATGACTAGAAAACACAGACAATATACTTACCTGTGCCTTGTTGAAGGTGTGCTACTGATGATTCCCATACCCACTGTTGATGTAACCTGTGTGGAGAACCTGTTGCTGATGGAGAACCTTGAAGCTGTTGCTACACCTGAGGGAGAGAGTGAGAGGCTTGACTGAGAGATTTCAGATTGACGGATGGTCGAAGACTAAAGATTGAAGGATTCGTGATTTGCTTCTAGAGATTAGCCAATTTTTGATTGGGATCTGTCAAAGAGTCAGAAAAGTTGGTTAAGTATAACCGACGTCAGCGATTCCACCGGTGTCGGTCGACATTTGACCGACGTCGGCGGGGTTAGAACGGGCAAAATGAGCCACTAAGCCCATTTTTCATCCGCCAAGTGCACTATCCATTGGAGAATGTCGACGGTTGGGCTAAATACGCACGAGAGTTTGTTAGGCGGTTAGAGAGAAGTAGGAATAGGTCTTGGGTGAGTCATAGGATGGGAATTAGTCTAAGGCGAGGTGTCCTAGGTGAGGTATCATGGGTGATGTGTCCAAGGAGGGGGTTAATTCAAAATAAGTTTATTATTTTAAATTAGTAATTTTTAGGAATGGGTTAGGAATGGACCAAGGGGGAAGGTGACCAAGGGTTAGACACTATTTAGGTGTCTACACACTCTCAAGAGGTCAATTGGAAATTCTCCTTTTGTACTTGTTTATGTAAAATAAGCTAGATTGTCCATATCTCAAGAACTACCTGCTTTAGAGCTTGCACATCAAATGGAACTACTTGAGAATACTCTAATGGAAATCAGATTGATAAAACTAATGTAGTTATAAGAAGCAGGGGACAATGCACATAAGAATATGTAACACCATAAAGTACTCATGAATAAGACTTTTGACAGGAGATAAAGTTTAAGAGTGTTCAAATAAGGTGACTTGGTTTTGAAATGGGATGAAGACAGAGTAAAACTAGGTAGACATACAAAATTTGATACCTTGTGGAGTGGACCTTACATCATTAGCAAGTGCAAACAAAAGCAATTATTTTAAACTATCCAAGATGAATGGAGAAGAGTTTCCTATCCCTATGAATGGGATACATCTAAAGTTCTTCTATTAGTCCTTGTAAATTAGTTTTATAAATAATAACATAGGTGTGTGTTTTCCTTTGGTTGTGTTCCCTAAGTGCTCTAGTTGAACACATGTGTGTTTCCCTTGAGTGTGTCTTATGGTATGTGTTTTAATTTAGTTTTATGTGTTTTTAAAATTCAATTTAGTGTTAGATAATTATTAGAGAGACTCCATGGCCCAATGGAAGGATTAGGCAACTAGTCTTAGTCATAGCTGGCATGCCACACTTAGGAATCACCAAGAATGTTGACCAAATTTGAACCCAAGTTAAATTTGGATCAACCCATATTATTTTTTTAACTTTTAATAATGTTCCCATGTGTATTATAAGGTGTTATTTTGGTTTATTGTCTTACTCATCCTTCCCTTAGTCCTTATTTAAGTCTATTCTCCTAGTACTGGCCTAGTCAACCAAAAGTCAACATTGGTTAACCTTGGTCAAAGGATCAAATTGTGTTAAAAATGTTATAGTATGGCCTTTAACATATTTTAAGGTGTTTCAAAGTCATTTATTTAGCTTTCACCTTGTTTCATATGCAAAACATATCATTTAGCCACATTTTTAGCTCAATTAATGACATGTACAAATTTTTACAAGAAAGAAATTTGTCACCAAGATATGGTTCAATATGGGAGAGGTTAGATAACATTTGGATCTGTTAGATGATAGTTATATAATTAGTTATGATCAAAAAATGGTAGTTTTCCTTGTTTTTAGGCCTTTTGGGCACTTGTATGGACTCCTTGAGTTCATTTGCAGCTAAAAATGTGGGTGTAGTGCCTTTTCACCTTCCCAAACTCATTTCCATGCTTGGAGTTTAGATATTTCAGCATAAATTTTTGTTTTAACTCATTTTTATTCTATTTACTTTTGACATTCTAAGGAAGGTCAACTTCAACCACTCATTATGAGCCATAAAATTTGAGTTGGAAGAAATGCTCTTGGGGGTTAATAGTTCCATGAGTATAATTCACATCCATAATAAGAAGTTTCATTTTGGTGCCTCCTCCTTTATGAACCATTAGTTTGATCCCAGGCAGCCTTTTATGCACTTCAATCCAAGAGGGGGTCACTATTTACACCTATTTAAGTTTTCTTGATTTGGTTTGATGTCTTTGATTATTTCAAGTGTTCTTTAAGGTTATATAATGCCTCTCCAAAAAAAATTATGGTTCTATTAGATTTGGAAGCTATCAAATGCTAAGAAAGCCTTTTCTAGGCTTGTCTTGCCATGGAAAATGTTTGTTGCCTTTACTTAAAAATGTGCATCTATAAATGCCTTAACATGGAGGTTTTACATGTTATGTGAATAAATTGAATGTGTCTTAGGTGTTTTGAAGTAATAAAGTGCATTTGATGATCAAGGAAGAGGTCATGAAGCCTAATATGCACATTATTTACCTCCCCCTTCTCTATTTGCCCTTTTCACCTTCAAGCAGGTGATTCTCATGTTGAAAAATGTGTTTTCAAGATTATCTCCAAGTATTATTGATGGGGGTTATCCAATTGAAGGGTTAAAATTGCACTTAAAGTTATGGGAAGGCCTTGTCCTTGCATATTAGTGCTTAATTTCCCTCTCTCCACCTCATATACAGTCAATGCATATATTTAAGTGTCATTTGTAGAGCTATAGAGGCTTATATAGGAGTAAAATGATAAGGTTGAATCCTCATGATGGTCTAGGAAATAGGTTGATATCTTGAAGATCATGTTAGTGATCCTTTATAGCCTACTAAAGATGGATAAATCATCACATAGCAAAATTATGATTTTCAATACTTTTGTCCCTAAAGGAACTAATCAAAGAACCAGAGTATTTTATGGATTTCTCCCAATATGCTTGAATGATGCCCCAAGGAATCTATCTATGTTCACTTTGTAGTCCTATCATAGGACAATGAATGTGTAGGGTTTATAATGGTAATGAGAAATGGAAGGTGATCATTGGGAGACCCAAAACTGCCCTTAAAACCACTGGTTTTTAACAGTCTTCACCTACAAGATTTTAAAGAAAAGTTCACTTTACACTTCAATATGACAATACTATCCATGCCATCAATGGTAAATCATAATAAATGATTCAAAGTATGACTATGAGATAAAATTACATGAGAAAAGGATAATTCCAATGTTTTAAACACTGACATATACTCCTATGTCCATACACAAGACTGTGAGGAATCACCAATAGGCAGAGAGGTAAAGGTTTGTGAAATAGGCATTATCATAGATGAGGTAAAGGAAAGTTTCATGGTTTTTAGGAAAAAAACAAATTAAATTCCATTAATGTCACCATGATCAAGTCTTTCTTGACCTATAAGACACCTACAGACCTAAAATGAATGGAAAAATGGCCTCCTATAGCTAAGTAAATAGTGAAGTGAGATTATGGCACTTGAAGGAGTCTTAAAGAATTTTAGGGATAAATGAGATATAAATTTCAAATAAAATGATTTGGGGAATATAAATTAGTTTTAAAATCATAAATAAGGACCAAATTCATACCATTCTCAACCTCAAATCCCCTGCAAGTAGGGTCATAGGACTGTCTCAGTCTAAGATGGATAGTGAACAATAGGAAAGCCTAAAAGGGTCAAGGTGATAGGTTTACAGTTGAACTCACATTGACATGGGAAGGTAATTACAAATTATTTTATAATGTTTTAATACCTTCACTATAACCTCCAAATAAATATGTCTAAACCAAAGATACCTTGTTCACTGTCACAGTCAGACAGGGTCTTAAGCAAGAGAAGAACATGTGAGAGTTTGATGCCCAAAGAGGGAAGGAGAAGTTATAAATAGTGTAATATGGATTCCTCTAGATAAAATTAAGTAAATTATATGTCTATAACATCCACAAACCACCCAAGACACTTTTCTCATAATTAAAATGGACTTAGTTTGTATAGGCAGGGTTGGGAAAGCCTTGTTTCAAGAGGTGAATATGATATTCCACTTAGGAGAGAGTTTTTAAGTGGATCCCTAGGTTCAAAAAGAATTAAATAAGGGTGAGTAACATTCATGAACAAATTAGATGCATCAAAGAGGTTTATAAGGAGTATTCATAAGGAGGTTTGAATAAAACCTACAAAAAATAAGGTTTTTACCCCTTTTTTGAAGAAATTGGGATGGTTAGACCCCATGAACATGGAATTGGAAAAAAATATTTGGTAAAATTATTATTATCACCCTGTATATTCTCAAATACTCACTTTTCATAAAAAAATATACCTAGTACTCACTATTTTATCTCAAAGCGAGGGCAGTCCCTTCATGCACAAGAATGGTAGTTTTGTGGAACAGTGATGAATTGATGATCTCAAGGAAAAAATACAAATAAAGGTTATATAGGCTAGGTAACACATGGAGGAACCTAATAAACCTTTCTATAATGTTTTAGATCTAATAGGGCACTATACACAACAAGGGTTATGGTCAAGTGTGAAGGAAAGCCTTAGGGCTAAAAGCCAATTTGGAGGTCATACACATTTTCAACATAATATATACTTTCCAAGTGATCAATTCATGTTTTTAGAGGTATTTTTGGTGTTTTAAATCCATCATATTTTAAATAAAACCATTGGAGGGTCAATAGGAACTCAAAGAGGAAGGTAGACCTATTGGCAAGGTCTAGGCTTAAAACCAAACAGGGGTCAATTTCCATTTCAAGCCTTTAACAATCCATTATAATGGTTGGAAGAAGTATATATGGTATATATAGAGATGTTGAAACCCTTAATTTTCATAAAAAAGTCTTCAGGAAGCCATTTTTGGCTTAAGAAGCATACAAACCCCACCAGGAAGCAAAAAATGAGCTCGAATGACAACTTCAAGTGTTTAGAACTTCAACCAAGATTTACATGGGACCTTGAGCATTTAAATGAAATTGAAGGAGGTCATTTAGGATCCATAAGTTTAATTTTATCAGAACTCCAATTTGAAATGGCTATGAATGAATACTAAGAATGAAAACCACTTCAGAAACCCTTACAAACCCTCCATAAGGACTCGAATAGAGAAATGAGGCTCAAAGTACATCTAGATGAATGAATTTGACCTTAAGGATAAAATATAAGTTGTTTCTAATTCATTAGGGTAAAAGATATGTAATTTTATTATACGTAATCCATATAGGTGGAGCAAAAATTACGTTTTCTTGACATTTTATTTTGTTTTTCATGTCCTGAAGATGACCATGAGTTGAAAATAACTTTAGGAAGTATATAGAGACTTTAGTAAACCCTCCATGTCATTTTAATACCTTATAAATATTCACAAATGCCTTTACTAGCTCTCTCTATTTAGCTTGTCTAAACTATCATCTAGAATGACATAGTGGACAAGGTGGAAACTCAAGTTTGGTGGTTTTTTATGATGTTTCTGATGAAGCCAAGCATGTGAGGTGTCTCAAAAAATGTCAAAATACCCATGGTATGGATCAATAGGGGAATATTAAAAGATTTTAATGCAAATTGTTAAGGAATGCATATTAGAGAGTGGTCATGATTGCAAGGTAATGATGAGCTTATGTAAGAGAATTTCATGATAAAGGAAACTCCCAAAGTAGGTGGAATCATTTTTAAAACTCCCTATCCTAATAATACATGAGACATTTGTCTATACATTCCTTGTAGTGCTCTTGAAAGCCCACATTGAGGGTAGTTTCATAAGAAAGATGATTAAGAAGATTGCTACACCACATTTGGAAAAGAGGCTTATTTTTGAATAAAATGATGTGTAAATCAGTTGCATAACTCTTTTTATATCTCATCCACATGAATTGTAACTGATTTTCACCTTTGGACACTTGTCCTTTTGCCTCTTCAACTTCTCTCCTCTCTCTCTTCTTCCAAGTTCTATAAATGAAGCCATTTGGGTTATTGTAGAAATATACACAGTTGGTATGGCGAAGCCCTACTAATATGACATTGAAATTTGTCTTTAATTATTAAATAAAAGTCTAATTATGATTTTTTGAACTTTTTGTCTAAGTATATGAGTTATTTATAGTGGAACTAAGTGATAGTATCATCCTTACTCCCTTTATCCTTCATGTTTAAGCAAGAGTTCTAATTTTAATAGGTCATGTGAAGTGTATGAAGGTAATAATATCTATTTAAAGTATGAAATTGTCTCTATGGTGTAAAATATACCCCTAAATCAAGTATCTTGTTGATTTTCCCAAGTATGCTACCTTCACATTGAAACACTATGTTAAGATCTTTCAATGTATGGAATTGGTCTTGAAAAGCATTGTTTCTTAGTAGAAGTATGATGGTATGTGGAATATATCTTGGTAGATCACCTCTTTATTATATTTTTAATTTTATGAAAACTCTTAACTCTTTTCATAAACAATAATTAGGTTAGGTGATAGACACTTAGATAAGAATTCAGGGAGCTAGCCCTTTTCAATCCTAGAGATTCATCTCTCTTACAAGTTCCCACAAACTTGAGAGATGATTCAATGTTACATCAAATTGAGGGAGCTTCATCAATTTTCCTAAGGTGAAAAATTTTATGACAATAATAACCACACAAGGATAATTAAAAAAATGATACAAAATAATACAGGGTCAACCTAGGTTGACCTAGCACAGAAAGAGTGACTGTAAAATTGTATAAAGTTGACCAAGTCAATCTAGTACAATGAATATAGTAGAGAAAAAAGGTAAAAGGGTTGTAAATAGTATATGGTCAACCAAGTTTACCTATCATAGTGAACAGAGGCTAAAAAAGATACAGGGTTGACAGGGTTGACCTAGTACAGTGAAAACAAGTAGATTCCCTATTTTGCCTATATCTTTAGTTAGACTCATCCATTTTGCAAACCATAAAATGAGTTAGATTCATGATGATGTAAAAAACATGATAAATTTGATATAAAGTAGTGAATTTAAACAATATAATTTTCAAATAATGAAAATAAATAAGTACTAAAGAGAAATAAATAGTTAATTGAATTGATGTTGGTTAATCCAATTAAGGCATACAAAACAAAACCTTGCACTAATACTAGTTAATACAAGTTTTTGCATACATAATTGAGAAAAGATCAATAAAAACACTTTAAAATTAAAGATATATCTAATTGTTCAACCTATATTTTTAAATAGATTATTAATAATTATGTTAAATGTAAAAGGGAGATTAGATATAAGTAAGGTAATAGATAGCAATCTATGGATAGTTTTAGGTATGTTTAGGATGAAAGGGATTGTAGTGGTAGTGATACAAGCTTGGTATTGGGGCCTACCCCCTCAATTCACACATCATTGAAATAAGGGTAATGGGTACTTAACCAAAATATACCATTAACCACATTTTATTCTTGACCAGAGCATTAAGTCGGCTTCTCCCTTGGTGATGAAATCTAAGTAGGTAGACTTAGGTAGTCAAATTTTTAAATGATTTTTGATGTTTGTGTGGTTTGTTCATGTGTGAAAAAGAATATAAATATTGAAACTAAATGAATTATTGAAAATCCCTTAATTAGACTATATGAACTATTCTAAACATGCAAATAACTTAAAAGAAAGATGCGATTAACATATATGGTTAATTCTAACATTAAAATAAGGTATAGTTGAGAAACTATATGGATAATCATACAAAATAGTGTTAATAGGGTCAAACTTGTACTATAGAAGCAAATTCTAAAAGTGAACTAGGTTGGTTAGGTTGACCTAGTTATTTCAAAAAACATAGAACACAGGACTAGGTCCACAGGGTCGACCTAGTTGACTGTGGAGAGACAGTTTCAAAAACTAAAAACTTAAAAGAAAAGTACAAAAAAATTAAAGATACAGAGAAATAGAAACTGACATGAATGGTTTAGAGATGAAAAGGAGAATTATTTTTATTTGATACCTTGGAGAAAAATGGAAAAATTTTGTAAACTGGGTCAAGCTGGTCAATCAAGCTATACAGGAACTGACTAAAAAAGTGTTGAAAATGCACTAGGTCAACCTAGTTGACCCAGTAGGCTAGATAATAAATCTAGAAACCTTAAAAACTTATGCTGAGTCAAGCTAATCAATCTAGTTATCTGAATAGAAGTATATATGTTTTGGAAACTTGTATTGGCTCAAGCTGGTCGATCTAATTGCCTATTCCTACAAACCTTCACATAGAGATAAATAATTGGATCAACATGGTCGATCTAGCATAGCAAAGATTTGATAAAAATAATGACAAATATAAATGAAATAAGTTAAATAAATCCTAAAATGGTTAGTTTCACATAGATTTCATCATAATGTATGCAATCAAAAATGCATCATGTCCATAAATCAATCTTGGATCGAATGGGATACAACACACCTAACTTATGATTGGGGAGCATATAATTATTAAGTGGGAACATGACCAATGTAAGGATTTGCTTGTCCCTATTAGGGGATCACTTGTCACAACACACCATGTGAGGTAGGGTGTCAAATCCTATATTCTAACATAATTGCACAACCACCTGAAGAGAGTCCTATGATTTAATATTTCACTAATCTAATAACAATAAAGGTAAATCTAATCTAGTGCACACCAAATCTTATGGCATAAAGTGGGAGTAAGAAATAAAACAAATAAATAAATAAACTAAACATGTATAGGAGACATATACTAATGTCAATGTATACTAAATCCCAATACATGGAAGAGAAGAATATAAATGCACTATCTATCTACTCTTACAAAGGAGGAATAAAGTTAGGAATAGTTACCTTTGAAGATGAACCTGCCACGCCTCAATCTCCCCCTTGGCCAAGGTGATTCGCAAGATATTATCATGGTATGTAAGGATAACTAAGATAAATCATCTCTAGGCTACACAACCTATCCAAGCATCCAAAAAACTTATCCATAAGATGAGATCGGATCTCCACAAAAAGTATTGAACCCTAAAGCTTTATTCCCCAAGTAGAATGGTCAATAGGTAGTTATTCATTCACACTTTTTCACTTAATTATTTTCTTATGAAATGATGATAAATGACCTTGTATATATATTATTATCTTACCCTAAAATCATTCAAATATGTTAGCTATGCTAGGTTGACTCAGTTGACCTAGCACATTTTTGGGTCTAATGCACTAGATGTGTGCTAGGTCGGCTAAAAGGCTAATAAACCAAGAAAAGCTAAGAAGGTCCCTTAACTGCACTAGGTCAACCAAGTTGACCTAGTTTATTGAAAATGTCAAAAGGATGCTAAGGCAAGAAATGAAGGATTAAAGCATGACAATGACTGGAATGGTTAGGAAAGAGAAGAATAAGCTTAGGGTTTAAGGTTTCAAGAGGCTAGTGTGTGGATGAAAAGTGGCAAAAGGAAAATCAATCTTACGAAGCATTGATGTTCTTCCCACACCCCTTAAGGCATACACTCAGAGAGATTGAGACTCAATATGTTCTTTCAAGATACAAAGTGTCAGTAAGTAATAAAATTTTGAAAATATTATGTGTATATAATCTAAACCCTCAAAGAACCCTACCAAAGACCCAATTTTTAAAATATTATTATAAAGACCATAAAATGGTTTGGTATGGTTAGATAAGTGATTGGAGTTTTAATTTAACTCTCCAATCATCTAAAATTGTGATTGGTTTCTTATGTGAGTGAGTAGACCCTACAAGAAAGTGTTTGTCTTTCAGAGATTTATTATAGTAGGCAGAGTTGAGTCAAAGTTTTTAAGTGGATGGAGATCAAATTGTGAGACTTGTATTTATGGTCCATGAAAGTTTTTGGACAGGTTATATAGCTTAGGTGTGCAAAGTCGGTGATTCAAGTTAGCCAGTCACTAACAAACTGAGTAGTGCAGACAGTAAGAAAATCAAGCAGAAATGAGAAGATTATTCTTGATGTGTTTTCATGTAATAATAGGATTGAAGTATATGATGATGTTGTTTTGGACTTGAATAAGCTATCCATGTTTTTCATAATCTTGACAGTCATTATAAGGTGTTGGAACATTTAAGCCAAAATGGCTTATCTGACTAAATGGAGTCTGTGAGAGAGAAGATCAATAGATTGGTTTGTAAGACCAATAGTTTCCATCAGAGCTCATGATATGATTGGTTGAGGTTTTTATGAGGATGGTATAATATATTTTTCATAAATTTAAATCCATTGAATGCATACAATCAGGTTTCAAATTTGTATGTTTCCTTGATTGTGTTTTGAAGTCAATTGGTAGTTCTAAGTGAGAATCTTGTAGAGAAGAGTTTGAGCCTGTTTACCCTGAGTTGAAGCATCTGATGAATTTTTCGATAATCCTAAGGTAATGAGGTTTTTTAATATGTAATTTTTTTCTATGGTTTTTTGGAAAATTTGATTTTATGCCTCATTTGTTCAAGACAGAGTTTCTATATATGTGTAGTGCTTTTGTGAACAATGTTTTGAGAAAGGGTTTAAGTGGTAGTTGGACCTAAAAGGTGTTATGGACATAAAATGAAGTTGGATAAGATCTATTTTAGCATCATATGATGTGTTTATACCATTTTATTTATTTTTATATGCTTCAATAAACATCAAAGGGTAACATTTTGTTAAGAAGGCCTATTAGGTCTCCATAAAGCCTAAAAGAGAAGTAAGGGCTAACTGAGTTATGGCTGACCTAATGTATTATATTGATTCATGATTAAGTAATGTTATTTTAATATTCTAAAACATATTCATGTATGACTTAATATATTTTATGTACATTTGACTAAGAAGGATATGATCAAGTGACTTGTATAAAATCAAGGTAGTTTAGGCGTATTTGGTGTGCTTAGTGAGAGTGAAAAGAAAAAGAGAATGATATAGATCATTGGTGAGAATCATGAGGTCATGAATACCATTAAATGATGTAATGAATATCTAACATAGGTTTTTCATATGCGTATCAAAGTAAGAAGACCTAATCAAGCCATGAAGAGGGCTAGTTAAGTGAAGAAGGATG